>WACJ01000424.1:0-185929 GCA_008973525.1 Stenopsyche tienmushanensis | reverse complement strand
ATTTAATTCTTATTCAATGAATTATTTTCCAATTTATTCACAAAAGGAAAATACTTGATGCAAATACGTCCCCATGAAAATATTTTATGGAGATTGTCTGTGTCTGAAATGTCTGATGGTACCTTAAAAAGAAGAATTTTTAAATTAACCCCTTAAAGAGGTAAGACACAGAATTGTGTCCAAATTCCAGTAAAACGGAGTCTCTTGCACGTTGACTTTGGAAAGAAACAAAGACGAAGAGAGTATCTTGCGTACATTGTATGATTGTATAGATCGTTAACCCAAATGAATCGACTAATAATGATATGGAATGATATAATTAATCGATTTCAAGTGTATTGTTTATGTTTACTTGAAAAAATGACCAAATATTGTATGCTATTGACAGTGTTTATTTATTTATGTACAAGCTTCATACACGCTGCGACGGTCCTGATTGATAAGTGGTTTTGTACGGATGATAAGCAGTGGACATACAAATATAGCATCTAAACTACTCAAAGGGTAAATTTGAAATTGACCCAAGTGATATTACAAGAAAAATTACGTTGTTATGGGAGTGTGTTGGTTGACAATGTCTGCTAAAAATCAACAAGAGCATAAAGCGAACCTCTTGAAATAATATACACACAATCTTAAGTGTCTTGTCAATAATTTTTTTGGTAAATTATCAGATTTGCTCTGGCCAGCTGCTGAACTTATGCTGAATTTACGCATGCGCATGATCGATGGGCTAGCATTATTTTTACATTGTAAATTTAATAACAAAAAAAAGTAGTCCTGGATGAATTTGTGCGAGGTCGCTAAAATGTTTGGTAGCTTAATGGTGGCTGGCAGGAGCCATATGTCTTCATTCCTGCCATATTTTATGCGGCCCGTCGCGGCGAAGACTTGTGACATTATTAACTCTGGCGGTGCTAGATCATCACGACCGGGTGGCCCAAAAAGCACCAAAGCTATATCCGACACGCCATCATGCATATCATCACTCGGCAATCAAAATTTTTCATAAGCGCATCCCGAAATTCATCGAGGCTATTGCAACGGAGACTCGAGGAAAAACCAGCGCCATGTGCTTTGTACAGCAACGATCAAATGGCGGATTCGATGCTTCATAGCCAGATTGTTATGCATATTATTTATACAGGACGCATTAACATGCTCTTAGGTATTTCGTTGCAATGTAGTGCTCATTTGGCCAGGGCGAAGATCTTCAAAGTTTAATGCGACATTTGAAGATGGCGTTTAATCTGTCAAGCGTTGCGCTTTCGCTGCTAATGAAGTGTCCATGCGATAAAGGCCGAACACCAATGGCCGGCAAATCTCTTCGCCATTTTGTCAAGCGGAACCCATAACGGATGTCCTCAAGATTGATGAGCACACAATTTCAACAGTTAATGAAGCTCCTCTCTCTGAGTCCCACACGTATCGGAAGCTCGACTTCATTTTCTTCGCAGCGACCGTTCGTCTTCGCACCGCGGCAATTTTCATACTCCAATCTGTGCCACTTAATAAATTGGCTCGTAAGGCAGGGTGTAAATTTGTGAGAGATGCAATTATACTTTTATTTATAGAAACATTGAAAATTCAAATAGGATTTTTATATTTTCGAAAAATCATGAAAGATCACCACTAGGTTTGCGGATATTTTTCAATAACTAATTCCACGGATATCCATCAAATTGGCAAGTTAATTGGATATTGTCTTCGTTCTAGTAAGTGGATGTTTAACTGCAACTTATATATAACACATCACTCGATAAACAATTTTTAATAAATTTTCGAAAGATTTTCATCCTACGAACTTATTGAGTGTTGTATTATACGCAAGAGAAAAACGTCTTCCAGATGTGAGGTAATTTCTTAATGTGCTGTTTAAAAATCCACCTCTAAAGTAATCTAAGTATAATTTAATTTTTTTACAATATATTTCATTTTAATTCGCCAAAATTTGGCATATTTTGTGTAAATCGGCATTAATATTTTTGTATGGCTTGGCTATTGTCTGTAAATTTTCTCCATATTTTTTATATTTGGCCAAACTTATTTAATCATAATCGTACAGATCGTTGTTTTTTGAAAATGTATGAATCTAAATTCCATTGGAAGATAGTCCCAAAAGTACCCGACCTAACGTATAGATGGCGGTTGTAATTAAAAGAAGACGGAGTGGCCACAAGGTCTGTGTGCTCATCCGGTCCGCTTTTCGGACCGCTGATATTACGTATGAGCACCTCGAAATTGGATGCCATTCCCTGAATATATCTACAGAACGATTACGAACTCTCATTACAAAACGAATCTGTCCGAAGAAAACTGATCGGATGTTAAGTAAAATAAAAACCATGTGCAACCCGCGACTGGGTCAATATTCTGCATTTCACGCCTCAAGCCGCCTGCTTGCCACCCCCTGGTTACGGTCCTGGTACTTTATTCTAATTATCAATGAAGTTTTACATTTTAAGGATCTAATGATGAAACGTTGAAGGAAAAAAGACAAGTGTCATAAGCTTAGTGAATTGTTTTTTATTTGACTTGAATTTCATTTATTTGGTATGAAATGGATATATTAATAGTTTAAAATTAAAACCATCATTTTGATCTATTCAAACAGAAACATGAGGAATTATTAAGCATGTCTTTGATCAATGAGGGTGTTTGATATTACAAACGCCCAAAGCCTCAAATCGCCTTGAATTGATCTAATTTATTTACGATCGCTTTAGAGAGGTGTTACAGTATTTTACATCATTAAATACTCTAAGAACGTTAACATGATCCTATACGCAATGATTAAGAAGCAAAGTCACGATGACAACGACAACATTTAATATCGCAGCGAGATCTGAGCGCACTCAATGGGCGATTCTCAAACCGTTTCACAAATCGATTTTTAAACAATAAAATTATATTATCGTTACGATTCGTCTTCGTCGGCAATAAATAATTTTCGAGCAATTAAGACATTATATTCTTCGCGGTTTTCTCATCTAATCTCGCCGCTAAAAAACACGATCGTAAATCGAGTCGCAATCGCGCAATTTCAATCACGCCACTTAACATGGTTGCATGTCTCTGGCGAATTAAGTGAATTATTTATTACAATATTTCTCGAGGATGACTTCCATCATGAGATTTCTTTCATTCTCATATTTGTACGTAGAAATTGTCTAATTAGGCTTATTAGGCAATTAGCCTTCTCAAATTAATGCGCAACTGTTGCAAATGCGACAAATCTTTATGACTTTTGCTTTCGAGTCACGCAATTCGATGGATAAACGAGCTTAAAATTATCCCACTCGTTCGGCAATCTTCACCGACCGTAATCAATTAGAGACCACAATTAACTAAACGATATCATCTCAAATATCCGGGGAAAACCGTTCAAAAATTCATACTACGCGATGCTCGCGCAGCTAAATAAACGATTAGTCTGGAAGTGTGTTGTCCCCAATTTTAACGAATATAGTGCAAAATAATTAATGACATTGTTTATAAAGACTATTCATCTTTGCGAAAGACAAGATCCCTGTTTCTGTTCGGCTCCTGCATCTCCAAGAAGTCATAATTCACTTGCCGCTTTGTGAAAATGAGGTGGAGTGGCGGAAAGATACCACAGCTTACCAAATGGTACGCTTTTTAAACTGTAACAATTCATTAGAGAATTTAATATATTAATCAGTATTGACATTGATTTCTGTTTTAAAAACTTTGGTTCAAATTTGGACTGTCGAAAAATTTTCAAATGGAAGATCCTATATCAAAGAGATTATGATTTTTTAACGACAAAACATGTATCGTAATAATTAAATTAATATTAATAGAATATTAATAATCATTTGATAATATTTATCATAATATTAGGCTTTCTTCTCCGGAATCGGAAAAATTCATCATAAGTATAAATAATATCTTAATTTAGTCATCAATAGGTTTTATAGGAGAACTTGTTAACGATAATCAATTCCTGAATTTTAAGATGCTTCCTGAATGATCAACGTTTGCATTAAAATGCAGATTTAAGCATAAAATCATCTTAACAAATGATGATTATTTTATTCATATAATTCGATCATCCTTGTTATTAAAAAGCTATCTAATTTTTTCCTGGTAAAATTTCTCATCGATGTGGGAAAAATTCTATAATTTTATTGGTACAGTAGATTAGATCTTAGACTCTGATTATATCTCGATCTAGATTTACCCTGAGTTCCTTAATTTGAAGAAACAAACACTGAGGTGATTATTAAAGTCGTACAAGGCTTCATAGATGTAACTGAATTTGCAACCTATTCAAATAATCCTATCCTAATTTAATCATATGTGGAAAGCAAATGGGAAAATATATCGTAACAAAATCCTGCCCCTTAAAAAGCTTCATATGGAGATCGCCTGCATCTAATAGATAAAAACGCATAATAGATAAAAATATAAGATTTGTTAGGTAACATCTTCCGACTTTGGAACGATTGTCTTTAGATGAAATATTCTCAAATTTTGTATAAAAATAGCTGACTTTTCTAATGTATGCGATACACATGATTTTGCTTTAAAATTGCAGTTTGAGAAGCACTATTTGGCACAGGGCACAACGACGACATGTAAACAAACAATATAGCACATGAGTCGTGGCCAAGTTGGTACGTCGTAAGCTGCTTTCAGAACATTAGCATGGCGGCGGAGTTAATGGGTGCTAGAGTGGGAGGCAGCCCTACTTTAGCTCTAAGACCTCACTTTATTCATAGATTCTCAAACATTTTCAATTAAGTGCCCTTACGTCTTGTGCTGAAATTAAATCAACACAAAATGATTTTTTTTTAACAATAATTATGAATTAAAAAATCTGTTTTTACGCACGAATTATTGAACACTCTGTATATTGTAAATACGAGGAAAGACTGCAGATTCAATACAAAGGGGATTATCGCTAAGCTGTGTCTAATTTGTCCAAATATCTGGATGGCGGGCGTTATGACATTATCTGTCGCCTCCCGAAAATAAATGACGCAACGGGCATTAAGGCATTTTAAACGAGAAGATTATCATAATAAAATGCCTCTCTGTTGGGGAAGCCCTAAAATTGATGGGGCGGCCCTTGAACAAACAAGGGCGACTCGCACCCTTGTTGTCTCTTCTGGCCGCAGATTGTTTTGTGTACACCATAATACACCACCATTGTTATAACGCGCTGGATGCAACTGTTTTACAATCGGATACATTTAATAATACTAAAATATTAAAATGTAAATATTGACAGAATAGACGACATGTTCGCATATGGACATATTATATTTGCGAATCCTTTTATTTTAGGGCAAACGCTTTGGAAGACATCGAGCGACAGAATGCGGGTGAAAATATGTAAATTTAAATTTTTCATAAATCATAGCAATATGTGGCAAACATACAAATCATGAATCCAGCATAAATGTCATGTCCAACGTTTCGGAAGTTTCCACGTTTTAACATTTGACAGCACTCGAAACTTATAGGTCTGCAGCATTCCTCAAACTATGCAATAATAAATTTAATCACAATTCAGCAAATTGGTCGCGTTTGTGATGCTGGATCGATCGACGGCTTGCCCGGATTCGGATCTCCCATCCTTGTTAGTCAATTTGACACAATTGTCTGCTTAAATCTGTGTCATCGTGAGACGTTTCGTAATCTATGATAAATACGCACTGTAAAACGTTTCATAAAAAAGATAACTCTGATTTATATTGCAAAACGACGGTCAATTCTGTACGCTACCATCGCCCGTGGGCGCATCGAATCGTCCGTGACTGGGGACTCCCCCCTGTTAGATGATAAAAATCGTGATTATATTAATTTTGATCCTAATCGTGTTAACTGTAAATTGTTTAATCTGTCTTACCGAATATAATTGGTAGTTGAATTTGAGAAAAATGCGCTTAAATGACGTTCTTTGAGTACATTTATCATCGATTAAGAACTTTTCGCTCTTATGTTAGAAGCCTTCAGCAGTGCTTTGGGGGGTCGTTAAAATGGTAAAATTTATATGATCGAATTCTTCGAAGGATATAATTTATCGAACTCTTCTCCTTCTTCACAATATTATGAAGTAAATTAAGTTTTTTAAGATACAATGGCATCGAGACAGGAGTGACAGCCGCCGGATTCGATTTCGCTTCTATAAGAAACGAGCCAAAGACATACGAGTTTCGCCTCACAAAGATGACCATGGCCGGGATATGGTCGACAATGTAGCGCTTGGAAGCCGACGTGACAGTGGGCCCTCCCCCGACCACGGCCCAAACAATGGCCCCACCTGACTGATTGATTGCCAATTGTTATCGATTGACGCGCCGTTTTGTCGGAGATAATGAGATGCCGAGTGGTCGCCGGTAGCGTGCAGAGATTTACAACCGCGCCTCGCAGCTTCTTGCATGATTTATTTAATCCTAAAGTATAAATGCATTCTGCAATTGTGCTGCGGAATAAATTTTTACTACCGAAAATTAACGCATTTTCTCAGAATTCGAATAGACGTAATGTAAAATTTACGAGCGAGTTGTCTTTCAGTGAGTCCGTCTTCTTCGAAAATCCATTTGTAGCGCAAAAGGAACGTCTCCACATTAAGTGTGCTAATAATTGAAATAAATATTAAGCGTTCGAATCTTACAATGTTTCCTCCATATTAAAGTCAATGTAACAAAGTTGTATACTTTGTAATTATTTATGCTAGATAATACTAATAGATTGTCCGTTACTTTAAACAATTGACAATTTACAATACAACACAACCTTTCATTCCATATATTTCCTATTCAATCGATTGTATAAATTATAATTGGCATATATGGTATATAATATTACTAAAAATGAATATACTGATATATGAATATACAAAATCGTTCGATTGAATACACTTGCACAAAGTAAAAACCGGACACATGGACCGGACACATATAACAATTTATATTTAATCATAAAATCTCTCAAAATTATTGTCAAGAATATTATTAAAAAATATAGAACATTACGTCGTAAAAAGATTCTCAAATTGAAATAAAATGGACAAAATTGCATTATAATGGACGTAAAATGATAACATTATTTTAAATGTAAAGCATTACATAGTAGCTAAAAATACATATCTTTCAATATGAGCTTCATATTGAATGTATAAATATGACAGACATAAATATGTGAAGTTCGCCATATTTTTATATGGATTTATCTTTAGAAATCTGTTTTTAATCTTATTAAAATGGAAATATTTTGTAAATGGTATTTTAGATGTGCAATTTATGTAATAAATATTTCAAAGAATGGCAATTATCATATAAGACGCTATGGTTGTCCTTTGAATCAAATTTATTTTCGACTTGTAGATACGATCATTTTATTTGTACTATTATGTAAAAAAATAAAATGATTCATATAAGAATATCCTTTGAAATTGACCATTGAATCGTATATGTGAATGTCAATTAATATTACAGCAGCTGAAGCACTTTTGCTGCGTCGGCTAGGGGTTGATTTTACGATTCGGAAAAATGCTACAAAATAGCATCGGATATTTTGCAACAAACGATTGTGCTTAATGCTGATTCGAAGCTTTTTGCAAAAGCTTCGGACGCCCAATACTGAGACTTTTTATAGCAACTTCGCGCTCATTTCTGGACTCGAAATCTACATAATGCATTTTGGGCGCATAAAGGCGTAATAAAACAGGTCATTCGTGCTTTTATCTAAGAAAAAGTAATATGCAATAATCATAAAAAGCTATTTTATTGCGTTTGACGGACGCGTTGAAAAAATTATAATTCTTCATCTTGACGCCTCTATGCCCGGCAGTACCGTTAATAGCAGTAAAACATTCTAATTTTTTCCATAATCATGGTTTCTACAGTCCATTATCGCTTTAAATACTATGCATGCGCTGCATTGTAGTTCGTTTTGTATGAAATTGGCTTTGGGCAATCTATTATCTATCGTCGCCGCGTTAATAAAATGGCGTCGACTTGAGAGAATTGATCGTTTGCCACAATTGCTCTGATTGATCGATCGGCCCTTATGAGTGTCAAAATTGACTGGGAACATTGACATTGAAAATTGATTATAGTTAATGAGGATATCTGACCTTCCAGTTTTCGTAATGATCATCTCCGTGCCGAGCTCATTGAATTTATCCCAAAGGTCCTTAGTTTCTAGGTGGCAGTGCACGTGCCTCAACTCTTCGCAGTTGCACCTCTCGAGGAGTCGAGGATCACGTGGCACCGCAGGTGGTGAACCAGCGGCTCTGGAGCCTCCAGCTTCCGACGTCGAGGACACGTCCACAGGAGATTCCCTGCCCTCCTCTGATCCTGTCACTGTTATAGGTGGCGACGGTGACCCGCTAGCCACCGAACAGGATGTCGTCTCTCCAAATTTTTCTATAAAAAACACATAAAATTTAACGACATTAGTTTATGATTTACAAGCTATTAATTTAATATTCCACTCGAAGAATATATTATTTTATTATGGGCTTAGAAATTAATTCAAAGTATGCGCGTGGTGCCATTCTTGATTGTAGCCCGACATAAAATGCATCTAAAAATATATTCGAATGTTTGGAGTCTTTGTGTTTATCCGTTTGGATTTTTTTCGAAATCATCCAATCAAATTTTTATGTGAACATTTTCCCCCCATCAGAAATACTTTAGCTTTGATGAGATCCAGACAAAAATTGTCAGCTTAAAAATAGCTTCTGCCAATCTACTGACATTCGTGAAACCAACGATGAGGGGTGTATTTCATAAACCAAACATCTTCCACAAAACTATTACATTATAAAATAATAACCTAAATTACAAGCAATTTCATTTCATACATAAGCTTTTGATAATGTCGAAAACCGTTTATTTTAGAACAATGCAATATAAAACAATACGAAAGCTCTTTTACAATGTTAAGAATTTCAAGGATGCTAATACCAGGTTATAATTATGATCCATTGAAGGAACACTTTGTATTATTTTAAACGGTTCGACATTAATATACTATTAGTCTATAATTTTAACATCATTATTTTTAAGGTATTTTAAGGTAAATATATCCATTAGATGAGTAGGAATTTTAGATAGAAGAGAATTTATGGATAATTGATAAATTTAAATCACTCATAGATGATCATTCCGTACTTAATTAATCGTCTCAGTGTGTACTATTTTAGATTTATTTACAAATTAGTAGGAAGATAATGAACAATACAGTCATATTTAAATGTACAATTTGAATACTTTTTTTTAGAGAAATGTACAAAACTATCACTGTCTTAAATTTACATTATAATTTTTGAGGCAAATCCAATCATTTATAGATACACATGAACGATTTTATATGTTACTTCAGTATTTACTTTTTTATAATCAGGATAATCTTGGTTCAAGACTATTGATGTGCATATTTGTAATATTTTCATATATTTTCCACAACCTGTTTTTTTTTACTGGGAACCCAAAAATTAAGCCCACATTAATATTATGACTACGATAATTAATTTTATGCGTTATATTTAAATTTTATAACTTAATAGTTCACGAATAAATTAGCAATTAAATCGACTTAATAAAATAAATTTGGGCATTGTTCGTATCAAAATATTAAATTTCATTGAATATCTAATGCCTTTGATGATGCTATTGAATATTCATATCATTTTTTATAAACTTAATTTTTTCTCGTCAATTTAAGGGCTACGTCCATGGCTAAAAATGTAAAAAAAGGGATACAAACCCACAAAAGTTTGCGTGCCGGCGGTAGACGGTGAATCATATGGAATATCTGATAGTTGAACCATTACCTTTGCGAAAGAAATATCTATTTGTCATATCGGTGTCGGATTTATTTTTCTCAAAAAATGTCCAAACGTGTCTGGAAACTATATCTTAAATAAGTTTTATTTCAATTCAGCACATGGAGTCGAAAGCGAATTGTGTGGCAATGAAAAATATTCAAAAAGGCGCTTAAAAACGATCTTTGAATTTGATTTTTTTCATCATATCTTTTACTGTTTTAAATTAAATGAAAATTTCACAAAAGCTATATTGAAGGGATTTTTAAGGTATCTCTCGTGGAAAGCTCATTGGGAACGAATGACGCTTTGATAGTCGGCCATATACGAGTTCGCCAGGCAATAAATAATAGAAAAATCGCAATTACCCCTCGAGTTCCTCGGAGATTTACGCCCAAAGAAAATAGGCAAGCAAAGCAGAAGGATGATTTGTAACTCCTTTTGGGGTAGAGTAATTTGAACAGATGGCCATGCAAATGTCAGCACGTTTAAGTAATTTAATTTGGTGGAAAATTACCTCACGTATCACATTTTTCACTACATTTCATCATCATTAATTTCACCTGGTGGATTTCGAGTCGTCAAATCTGCCACGAAATGCGTAGAATATTTATGACCGTATTAAATTATACAAGTTTAATCTTACCATGGGGTAATATTTTCCCATGGCTCGGTGTAACAAACATTTAATTTATGATGGCCGCAAACAATCATTTCGGTGCTTTAAGACTCTTGAATCGTAAACAGATTCAAAATCAATGCAGTTGTTGCAATTATTTATAGCGAAAAACGTATACAAAGTGAGAATTGTCATGCATTGCAATTGATTTATTGCTGAATTCTATAAAATTGATCTTATCTTTGCTTTGCGAGATTTTTTTACACTTGTATCTTCGATGAAAATGACTTTTATTTGAGAAGATAAATGGCAATTTAAAAAAAAGGTTAACGACTTATAAACATTTGTATAATGCCTCAAACTTATTTATTCAATTATGCTTAAAAGACTTAACAGATCATCATGCAGTCTTATATATTTTTTTTATCTGGCAGTATAATTTATAAAGACCAAAAAACTTCAAATTCATGTATTATTTTGTGATATGGACATTTAAATTGATCCAAAAAATGAATACACATTGTATAAAATGTGCAAATAGTCCTTTTTACTAAAATTGTACAGATATTTAAAAGAAAATGATCAATGAAGCTAAACACTTTTTTTGAAGAATATTGATCATTCAGATAGAAACCGATATATTTGTTAAACTTAATAGTATAGAAATTATTATAAATGTTTTAGATTTTATTGGACCATCAGCATTATTATTTTTAAATGAAGATCCTTCTATTAAAGTGGTACAAAATTTCAATACAAAAATTCATATAACGACATTT
Organism: Stenopsyche tienmushanensis; assembly: GCA_008973525.1. Classification (NCBI taxonomy): domain Eukaryota; kingdom Metazoa; phylum Arthropoda; class Insecta; order Trichoptera; family Stenopsychidae; genus Stenopsyche; species Stenopsyche tienmushanensis. The sequence continues at coordinate 174,726 of WACJ01000424.1, read as the reverse complement.
ATTATGATATCATCAAATCAAATTTTTATTCAAAAAATAGTTCATAAAACTCAAATGCTGTTTATAAATATTCCAAATATTAGAGTACTTATAATATAATAAAAAATACTGCCCTTAAGCTTAATGATGATGAGTAGTGATAACGAAGGAAAGCTTTTATAATAATAGTATGCAATATTTTTGAAAAGTTCCTAAATTTTCATATTACAATTTCGCTTAAATATTCAAGTGTGTTTTACGGAAGATATTTCTATATATATGTTTTTAACTTTAAGCTCAAACTTTACTAATAAATTGTATTAATTTCGATCTTGCAATTTTATTAAAAATACAGTATAATATTAATGTTATTTTGATTGAAATAAAATCATCACCAACATTGGTCATAGATTTGCACTAGTCTCGATATTTAAGTTGAATAATTGTTCTTATAAAGACTTGATTAAAAATCATATTAATTTGCATTTATTAAAATAAGCATCGATTGATTTTGCTTGAAGAATTTAAGGCATTGCTAATATTTTGCGTTGATACATTGAACTACAAAATATATTTATAAAATAGATATATTTATTATAATATAAAGAGTAAATTTATGAAATAAAAAAATATTTTCTGCTTTTTTTTAACTATTTTTAATTAAAAATATGATCAAGTGTATAAATTTTTATCCGCTCTTTTTTGGATTCCGCCCGGAAAGATCGATGTTTTGCGCATTTCAAGCGCACAAAAAAGCCGAATATTTACAGGAATAAAATGTACATCCTTCAGGCTAGCCGGGAAGGTTTCGTGGGTGGTGGGCGGTCGAAAGATATTTGCGGGCATGAATATTTGATACGGCGCTAAGTGCGGCCGGCTGAGGTGTTAAGCTCCGGTCACTAGCGGAGCTTTTACATGCTCCGCCTAATGTTCCAGCGCCCAAAGCTTCCGGCACAAATTTATGGAGAGAGCTTTCACCTGAAAACCAGGTGCAAATTCAAACAAGGATTTTAAGCTTCCAGGCGAGTATGACTGCGCCGTAAAAGGGTGCGAACGCTCTCGATACAATCATACTTTTGGGGGTCGTTACCGCCTTCCGGGAGGCTACCTGAGGATACTTACAAAACGGATAAACTCGCGGAAAACATTTTTATATTGCACCCTTTACTTAAGATCAACATATTCGATCTAAGAATATTTCATATCGTCAACGCTTCGCCTGCCGCGAAATTACGACCTCGGGATTCGCCCCCGAATTGCTCCTCTTACATTGAAAATTAGCGTAATATATTCTGTTGTGTTTTACGACCTCATAACATACGCGAGGTAATATTTTTTAAGGCTGTTATACCACAAAAATTACGAAGCCGAGCGAAAAATACTAGATGATCAAATGTATAGCCAGATCTAAGATTGTCGACTTATCTTCGAACAATCTTCCATATTTAGTAGAACTTCCCTGGCTTCCTCCAGCATAACGACAAGTGCTTCCTTCACTCCGATATTATCTATCCGCTTATCCGGTATAAAATTACTCATGTTAATTTTTAAATAATACGCCTTGAAAAACAGCGTATACCTTACGCACATATAACATGTGTTAATAATTAAATAATACATCTTAATTGAAAAATATTTTTATAACATAATTAATACGCGGAATGTGCTTGAAATGATTTTTTTTTTTAGTCAAAATTGCGCTTAAATTATTATATAATTTATTTCGCATTGAAAAATGTATGGATTCATATCAAAGACTTGTCGTATACAACATCAAAATCATAGTGATTTGGATGTATTTTTTTCATAATCTAATGAATTGCATTTAAGTCCTTTTTAAAAAATATTATTTGGGTATGGATAATTACTGATCTTCAATGAAATATTTTAAGTTTCATATAAATTCATCCATGCGTCAAATATAATTATACAGCTTCGTGGTGATGTTTTAATACGTTTTAAAAGTTAATGCTCATTAAAATATCGATGTAAATGTATTTATGATGCAAATTTAAGTATTTAAAAAGCTTTTTTGAATAAAATTGATTGGCGATTATAATAAAAACACCCCCTTGCAACGCGAGCGGAATATGATTATGCATTTAGCTCGAAGCGTTTTCCCTCGACAAATTACACATTTGGGAAGATCTGGGCGGATTAAAAAAGTGCTTACAATTCAAATCTGCAAACGTAGAATTTTTAAAAGCTCGTTTGTGAATGTATGTGCAGATAGAGGCGTTGTTAAAAGAAGTATTATCATCGCTTACACATTGTTGAGTACATTTGCATAAACGCTCGGCGCTAAAGCCGGCCGCTATCAGTTGAAACTGAAACAAAGCCCGACTGATTCGGAATTAATTGTTTCGTCGGTGAATAAATAAAATTATTTTAGCCCATTGAGATTGATTTAGCTAATCTGGCTGCCGGCCCTGGCGGAACATCTACATAAGCGAACCGATCGCCAAAACCGGTAGCAGATTTACGGCAACCGGACCCCTAGCCGATTAAAATATACCAACGACGCTCAAAATGTCGACGTTATAAATAGCCGATGCGACGACGATCTTTATCTGATATGAGATTTCGATGCTCAATCCGACACTTTTGCGCCTCCATGCAGACAGAAAATATAAGTGTCGTTTGAGGGCCATAAAATCAATGTTGCGTTTGATTCATTTTACGGACTCGATCTAACGTGAAGCCTATTAATTCGTTCGATACATTCAATGTCTTTGAATTTTAGACGCACATAAATACGGCCATAAAATTATTGCTTCTTTGTCACTATAAGTCGTAAAGATGGACCGGATTCGATGCATGAAAACCATGTTGTATTTATGATGCAACATCACCCTTAATAATTCATCAACATTGATATTAATGATTAAAATATATCAATGCATAATCTTATAAAAATATTAATTTAAATCTGATTTTGCACTAATATTACGCTACGATCATTTGAATGTATAATACGTTATTAGCCGGTATAGTTATTAATATAAAAAAAATAATTTAAATTCAATTGGATTTAAAATATTAAATTTGCTTATTATTTTATTAAATGTATTATCTTAAATTTACGATTAGATGAGTAAGCATGAAGAGGCTGTATTCAACAATTTAGGTATTGCAGCGCACGGTGCTTCTATCTAGCGGACTTTTCCGGAACTACATTTCAATACAACTGAAAAGGCTTTGATGCTATTGATGATTTTGAATCTTATTAGAATGTATTTGGAATGATACCATGAAAAATCAATTTTATGCAATGATTCCAAAAATTATGCCATTGACAGTGTTTTTGGATCAAATTGTTCCGCACGTGTACTCAAACTTCATATGATTATTGCCAATGATATAATGATGGACGCAAAAAGACTGACCAATTGTTGTATTTAATTGGATGTAATTTAATGTGATTGAATTAATGATGATTTGGATTATTCCATGATATGAATATTCATTTACAACTAAAATCGTTGCATCGTTGTGTTGGATAAAAATATGATATTAGGGATAGGATATATGAATAGATTGCGAATTGATGATTTTTTTCGTTTTAGTATTGTATTTATTGATAAGTTTATAAGCGATTTTAATGTGGTATATAATTTTATTTGGGAGTTTTAATAAGTATCATGACAATATATGATAATATAAAATGATTTGCAACGTTTGTTTTTGAAGAGTGATTAGAACTTACCATGCATCGAATAGTGATCTTCGTCTCTGGAGCGGCGAGCTTGACGATCTCGACGCGCCATGATGGCAGCAATTGAGAAATCGGTGGCGGAGGCCCTCAAGGAGCCACGGCACTCCTCGGCCATGGGGCCTGCGCCCCCGCCGCCACCACCGCCCCTGTACAGCCTGCCTTCGCTCTGCAACAACATCAATGTTGCAGCCCGTCCACACACAGCATCTACTGTCTCATCCGTGCTCGACAGACCTTATAAACTAGTCCGTACTCTCATGCTCACTCGAATATGCACGACACAACTTTAAAAAACACTTACTGCTCTCAAAAGATGCGAATTTAACGCGCGGATTTAAAAAATATATTTCCTCTACGAAATCACAATAAATCGATTCGGTACAACGCGGCCGCCTTCGCGTATCGTACTCTTGTCGGATTGCACAAAAAAAAGTGTCGTTGTCGGAAACGTCGTTCGTGGTGTTGTTTTGTGTCGTGGCTTGGCGGCGGCGTGTTGGTATGATGTCGCGCACGGCCCGAGTCGTGCGGAGCAGTGGCCAGTCCGGGGCGTGCGGCCACGTGCTGCCCCCACTCCCAAAAGGCGGCTCCTTTTCAGTGTCCGCCTCTCGGTGCCCGCCCCTTTTCCTTCTCGTTCATCCGAGCCTTCGATTGCAGCTTATTGGTGCAGCCGCGCTGTTCTTTGCAAATGTGCAATCTTCAACCGCAAATGCATCTACCTTTTTTTCATAAACTACCCATTTTGCATTTACGCTAAGGTACTAATAATACTGCAACAAAGTAGCGGGTTGCCATTCGTTTTTAAATCACATTAAGCAGCTTAAGCACCGTTTACCAAGAATATTCAACAGCATGCAAGATATAAGAACATTAAACAATTACTTTCAATGACATAAAACACACAACATAACTTTAATTTTAAAGATCTGAATTAATCACAAGCCAACGTTCATAATACATCCATACAAGAAAATCTTCAATCAATAGGTTTATTAATATTTATTTTAAATCAATACCGTTATTCAATAACAATTTACAATAGTTATACATATTTTTAAAAATATATAAAAACGCCACATTAAAAATCATTGATCATCAGAATATCATCATATTTTTTTAGAACATATTTTAGAATATGCGATAAATAAAAATATATTTAAAATGCGTTTTAACGTATTTTTAATGGACAAAGAAACATCTTATTCTTTTTTGCTTCAAATGATTTCAAGTTCACCCAAGTATACAAATCTACTTTGATCGCCAAATGCCATATATCTTAAGATAGTTGTTTCGATATTTTACTCCAAAACAACGAAGTCAGAATTTATAGAGCTTATACATCTAATAATTATTCAAAAGTCCCCTGGATTTCGCATTGTTATTTTTTTAATTCATTAATAAATTTAAAACAGTTTCCCAATATATATAAGCAATAAAAACACAGAAAAATAGAAAGAAAAACACAATGAATGATAAATAATATATAATGGGAGATCTAAAGATCAATCTAAAATTAAAACAAGAACTACATAAATTTATGTAAAATCAAATTTATTGCGTTAGAATCAAATTATTGAATTGGAAGGATTTCATTTTTTTTTCAGTATGCGAAAACAATCTAAGATTAACAAACATAAGCAATATTAATTTTGCAATTATTTTTTTTGTAAAATGTATCATTAATATTTTGACATAATGTGATTATTTCTTCAAAATTCACATCCCTAAAAAATTTTAAATATTCAAACTCAGCATTATAATTCGGCATATTTTATGATGCTGATGATAATCCAAAGAAAACAATTTTAAAGTGCCAATTTAGTCTTACAGTCACAATACATTTATAAACTTCAATCAAAAAATCAGCAACCCTTAAGGTATTATCATCGATATTCCGACGGCTGAATGATTTCTTCTGATCAATTATTCATCCATAAACTACATCAAGTTTAGTAGCTTACTTAGCTTAAAATCATCAATAACACGACTATCAAAATTTGTGTAAATTTTAAAAATTTACTTTTTCAAAGCACTATTACCATATTTTTATCATTTTAAATTTGTTAATACAATCAAATTGCTTGACCCAATCGTCGGATCGAAGTATTACTTCAACAAACAATATATAACCTGACAGAATTGCAAGAGGCATTTCCATCAAGATTTGAAGAATTTGTTAATATATTATTGGGGAACTAATCGCAGATGATGATGTTACGAAAGATGATTTTCATGTTATGTTATGGATTGTGGGTCTGAAATCGAAAGCGTATCTATCAGTGGTTATTCAGATTCTAATTTATTTATTGCTAAGAATTCGAGCAAATTTATTCAGTTATCGGGGAAATTTGGTGTTGAACATCGACACCTACACTGATTGCCATAAAATTTAAATGAAATAAATATATATCATCATTCTAAATTTACTCAATTACATCAAATATTTTTAATGATGTTAAAACGATAATTATTAATAATAAAATAACAACTACTTTAGAAGATAAGATTAAAATCAGTATGCTGATATAATTGGGTTAAATCGAACGGTTTGGGGATCGTCAAAGCACGGGTCATTTTGATTGAAACGATGATTTGATAATAATGCAGAAGAAGGTGGTGGTGATGTTGTTGGTGTTGGTGGTGTTGGCGGCGATGGGCGGAGTCACGTGGAGGGGGGCGTTCAACTAATGACTAATGACACTTGAGATGGGCGCAACAATTCTTATTAGGTCTCCCATCTCTTTTAATTCATTCATTCGATCCGAACCGCTGATTAACTATTAGCATACAGTCTATTCAGCACGACCATCACTTGCAAAATCATCCCAATCGCTCTGTAAAATCTATCCAATCAAGATCATCAACCGAAATATCAAATGAAAAAATATTCCCATTATTGAATGTCATCATAAGCTGTCTGTGTATAATATGAATGTTTATGACCTGCACGCTCGTTGAAATCAATCATGCAAGTTAGCAATATGAATAAAGTTTGATTTCAATAAAATCCTGCTAACTTGTATGGAACTTCTTCGGTTGTATAAACATTCAGAACTTAAATAGATTACAATAAGGGTTGCCAAAATAAATTAATATATTTTATAATCTATTATACAAGTCTTTTATTTATGCAAGTCTTATTTTTAAGATGTATTCGTTATCGAAAGTAGGCGATTTTGATAAGAGCTTTTTTTTTTAGAGAAAAAGGCGTTAATATGGTGATTTCCTATTTGTTTCCACATCTGTTTAAATAAGAACAAGATTATTTAAATATGAATTCTTAGATAAAAGAGGATCTATGAATGAATGGCGAAATCATTAATATTTTTAAATATTTATATTATTATTGCAAACCGTACAGTTTCAAATGATTTTTTTTTAATGTCAAAAATCCAGTATTCACACCATTTTGTAACTAATTGTGAATTACTGTCATCTTTAATAAAAACCTGACGATTTTTGTAAGTATTTTAACTATCTTTTGCTATCTACAAAGTCTTCTTTTTTAAATAACATTGCTTTCATGGCCAATATGGGCTCAGGAATAGGTGTATGCCTATTTATTTCATGAATAAATCACATATACAAAGCTTCTTCCACCCCTGGTTGTTAAAAGTTTGTCCACAATAAATGGTGGAGACGAACGTTCGAATGTTCTTGCGGTTCTTTTTTGTATCATAAATTGACAAAAATATTCATAACGATTTATACGGTTCAAAATCACACTTTTGCATTTTTACATTGACAAAGCTTTGCCGTACTTGTGTACGGGCTGTTAAATATTAAATAACATTTTAATTAATGTTGCACTCATAAAAAGCCTATGTCCAGCTTTATTGATCGTCTTAATATTTCAGATCGAGGGAATCCATCTAAACTTGGATCGACATGAACTATGGGAATTATGAAAATTATCAATCTTTCGAATATATTGATATTTTAAGATTTTTTCATAATCTAAATATGCAACTTAATCTTTATAATAAGAGCCCAGGCAATAAGTCGCTATAATAACGTATGATTGTATATAAATCTAGTACAAGGTGTGTATTCAATTTTTTGAACAAACGATGCAAAACTCCTGTTAAAGTGTATTTTATCCTTAATTCAAGGAAATAAAACAAATAGTTGCTTTAAGCAATGTTTTGGTGATGCTGGAGGGCAGCCCTGACGGCGGACCGCATTGGCCAGTCGGCGCACGGAAGTCGCACGAGTTGCTCAAAAATCAAATCAGTTCCGGCCAAAGTTGGGCCATTTTGTGCCGGGCTTTTCCAATTTTAGCTGAGTTATGTGTTAGGAATATTGACTGGGGTGTTCAATATCACGACATCGCTGGCCGTAATAGCCACGCCAGAAATAATGCCGACCCCCCTTATTTCTTTACATTCCACATATTGGAAGCATGGAATGGTGTACGGGATGAAAGAATCTGCGCGATTACCTTTTTTTTCTTATTGCAATGGGCCACATAAAACTTAACTCAATACCAAAAATGTACAATCCATCGAGATGATATTGACACGAGTTTGTATATGTGGGCAATCAAAGACATTCACATTTTAGGCCACAAAAAATATTTGAATTTCCGGGGCATCCGCCGAATTGAAGAATCGGCCATTTGGGACCAAATAACATAGAGTCAAAATGTATTTCAATTGCACGATTGATCACTATCGCATGATGCCAAATTCGTTAATGTGATTTATGAGATATTTCTTGACGATCGGCGATTTTTATAACAATGGATTTTCGCCAAATAACATACAGTTACAAGATACAGCAAAATTAGATCAATGAATGAGTTCCAAAAATATTAATTTTTTAAACTACTAATGGGCCAAATAAAAAAAAGCTTGAGCGATTGGATGCATTGATTCAGATTTATCCTGATTTTCTGGTTCTAAAAACGAAATAAATGAGGCAATTGATACCGTCATGCATGACCTTTGGAGATCGCTTACATATGATAACGGTTATGGCACATTGAAAAGAACAAGAAGCAGATGAAAGAAAATATTTCAGATAAATCAAACAAATTGATTCTTATATTTGGACATTGTCTTTTGAAAGCTGTTAATATTTAATACATAAACAGTTTGGTTATTAAGTATTTGTAGCTTGCTAAGTATTTGAAATATGTAACTTTCATAATAAATATACATAACGTATTAAAAATCTATAGATTAAAAATACTATGTTAATATTTTTAATATATGTATAATCAATTATATGTATTCAAAATGACAGTCAGTTCCCACGGAAACAATAACGACAGACGTATGACGCATTCAAGCTTTATTTATGATATGAAACAAAGTGGACAAATTTTTATATATTACGATAATCCTAAATCCTAAGCAAGATCTTATAAAATTGCGAATTATACATACTTAAACATGAAATTAAAGAAGCAAATTTTTAATGAAGATATTTTTTGTATGCTTGAAATATCATGGTCATGTTTGGGTAAAAAAAGATCATGCATAAAATTACTGTGAATGGATCGTGTTGTAAGATGATCAGATGAAATATGACTCAAAGTTGAATAATATGATTTTGAATTAATTTGGATGAATGCTTGGGATAATATGTGGAAAATTAAATAAATCTCGTATGGTAGTATGTGCTACCCTTATTTCTGGATTGTCCCCGGTTGAAATTGAATAAATCGGGTTTGAGCATACGTAGGTAATGTAGGTAGTATCTGAGAGGTATGTAATAACGCGTAGACGGTGGTAAGTTGTGGGCGAGGGGGTCCGTGGGTTGTCCACCCCGTTTTCGCCCTCCGATTATTGTTTTGGACATCGGGGACACGTGTTGACCAATGGAGGCGGCGGTCACGTGACCGGACGGTAACCACCGCCACCAGGTGACCTCAGATTCCAATTTTGAGATATGGAACGCCACTTTATTGTGCCCGCCGAATTGAATTAGTGCTGGCCGCCATTTCCTCTATCGCCTTCATCTGCCGCAAGTCGTTAGTTTTTATCAGCGGGCCGCATATTGCAGAACACCTCCGTTTCCGATACGCCCGCAACCTCCGAGGATCTGCAAAAAGATTTCATAAATCAGATCTGCGGCTTCGAAGCACCCCATTCAACGATGGCTCTTTAAATCTCTCCTTGCGCTCTACGAAATCCAATTACAACTCCCTAAGCAAGCCATATATACGTATTAGCAATATGTGCATTTTTATAATTGCCAAGGAAAATATTTCTTCTTGCACGTAACGCTTATAAAAGTGGCTAGAACGAGAGAGTCCCCTAATTGAATGTTTCTTATTAATCTTGCGAAAAAAGAGCTAGTTAAATGGAACACCTGAGACTTTTTCCCCAGGGCAGGAGAAACAATAAGTCACTGCCTCCGGGACGACCTAATGCTAAGTGTCCTTAATTGTCCACCTTCACCTTTACCAGTTATCCTCCGCAGGGAACGTAATATAATAAAGTCTCGAGTGCTTCAAGCACGTCCTCTTCTACTTTTTTAAATTACCGGCTGCTCAGTCTATCTACCGTTCAGCGTAGTAAAAAGAACTCGAATTAAATATTTATTTAATATAAAATTAAATTCTATACTTCCAATCTAAGCCAATCAATCCCTTAATCATTCTTATTAATAGCTCAATATCCAATATATTTAAATATTGATGATAATCTGTAGCCATAATTTTAATTGTCAGATATTAGCTTACTTTAATACTAATCGCAGCAAGCATAATCAAATGACCGAATCTATATTTATCTGAAATCTTAAATTATCTAATTAATCAATTTGTTTCAACTTCTTTTTTAAATATTATAGCATTTCTGCATATGTTGCTTATGATTGAGCAATTTCACATATATGGAATTCAAAATGGGAACCTGTTTGCTATGAGCAGGGACACATACAAATTTAAAAAACTTCAATTCGATGAAAAAACACAGCAATTTTAACGTCTAAAAATCGACAAACTTCAAATGTATAGAACAAAATTATTTAGATAAGTCAATATATTAATAGCTGTAAGCTCGATATGAATATAACTATTGATGTTAAACCTTGCAAAAGGGGGATATATATTTACACAATACATATCACCCAATAAGTTCGTAGGATGACAAAATTATCACAAATTGAAGTTACATAAAAAATCTGACACTTTAAAGATATCAAAAGGAATTATATTCATCATTATGCATCAATATTTGTTCATGAGAAAGCTCAGTTCGAAGTGGGTACCACATTTGCTACAGTTAATCAAAAGCAACAACGCGTCCAAAATTCAGATCGCTATTTGGAGCTTTTTGAGCGCAATAAAAAAGACTTTTTCATGTAATATATGAAATATAAATCTATCTGTATATTTCAGAGTCGAATTAGCAGTCAGCCGAGTGGACAACAACCTGTGATAGCCACCAAGAGTTAAAAAAAACCCAAATGTCAGCTGGTAAGGTTCCAAAATTTCCAAAAATCATCGTTTTCAGGAAATTTTACATATAAATGCCGTAACGGCTTGTGTTAAATATTTTTTTGCACAATAAAACATCCCTTATCTAACATAATAATGCTGTAATACTATATAAATACATTACAACCATGTACCAGCACTAATTTAATTCACAAAGGATAAGTTCCAATATCGAAAAATCGTCTTTAAATAATGTTTTGTTACATTTGCGGCATACTCGGCGCAAAACGTGCGAATTGATCCAAATTCCATTAAATCTCGAGCGTATGCTGAAATCCTACATCGGCACGACAGACGGCATTTCTTTCTGTCAACAAAGTAGTAGAGGGCATTACAACCGTAATTTTTCCAAAGTGATCCGGCATTTTATGAACCGTCTTCGCAGTACGTGATTTGTTCCCTGAGGATGATTGCGAGATGGCAAGTCACATCCTCGGTTGAGCGTACACGAGAGGCGGGAGCGGGCGAGGGATGGGTCGTGGGGTGGATATGATACCCTGGGATATGTACAGGAACGGGATAAGGGTGCCTTAACCGGAATTCAATTAGTGAGTGCGTGATCCGGCCTTTAAGGGCTTATCCTGTATATACGTTCAAAGTTGCCTCATTGAAAGTGCTCAAGTGGCTGACCATCTCAGTAAACTTGTTGAAATACCCTCCGAATAAACTATTGTAAAATATATTCCAGAGCCTCCGGAATACATTTACTTCTTCAATTTTTTAACAACGGACGCCCATTATTTTCACGAATGCGCTATATAATTGATGTCATGAAAAATATGGACGATATCAATAGGGATATACGAAATTATAAATTCTATCGTACGATCATCATGTATTATATATACGGTACTAATATTTGGATCATATGAATTAAAAGTTCATATTGGCTATTTATCCGACGGCCATATATTTGCGTCATATTTAAATCAATACATTCAATCAATTGATGATGTATATCTACCCCTAAAAACGTTTCGGGGCAAAATTCTTCGCGTTGTTACCTCATGATATGATTATATTAAATAGATTTACATATTTCCAATAGGCGAATTTGACCATATGCTATCTTACTATAATCATTATCATACACATACATCTTTTGGTAAAAAAAAACTTCTGTCATAGAAATCATGATCCTCTGCAATGAAATACCTTTTACATGATCAAGTTTGACAAGCAACATAATTGTGGTATTTGATTTACATACTTATCTAGTATAATTGCATGCAATAGCATTGGTATAAAAATAAATATTTTCATGAAAAAATCTTGCAAAAAGTACATTGTTCTTATACAAAATTTCGATCATTTAATTTCTTCTTTTTATTAAGAATTATTAAGAAAAATTAACTTTTTACGAAGTTTTCTTCTTTCTGCGTTTTTCTTAATATTATTTCAGGTTCTTAATGGCTTAAATCATTTCTTTTAAATCACTGATACTCTTTTTTGGCTTCACATTTAAAAACCATATTAACATAATTAATTTATGCTTATAATATCTTATTTTATTGATATTGCAAAAATTATAATATGTTAAAATTTTAAGTCTCTAGAATTATAAGTTCTTAAACTGTGTTCCGCGATGTTATTAAAAAATAGTTGCAAACAGTTCAAGAAAACGATAAAAAGGCAAGATGAGCTAAGCAATATTTTTTAAGGCAATAAATAATATATTAACTTATTATTATTATGTTCTGTGAGTTTTGTATAATTTTTGTAGTCCTTAAATCGTTTTTATGATTTTTTTTTTGGTAAAACTTTCCAATATTAAGCCCTACTAAAAAAATTGATCAAGAAGGGATCCTTGTACTTCGTATTTTAAGAACCCGTCTTAGATAAACAATAAGATTTTTACATATTTTGTATGCTAAAATATATCACAAAGCACCAAAAGCGCGAAAATCGAACAGCAACTCTTTTTTATACCAAATACTTCTAGAAATATTTTTTAATTACCCGAATAGCGATTCTAATAAACCATCATTGTTAACAAATTTGTCTTGATTTACACTAATATTATGATCGCTAATAATTTTTTGCAGCAGATTTAAACTTAAAATGATTGATCCATGTATTTAACATCTGAAAAATTAGCTTCATAAATAATTCTATACATATATTCTGAGAATTAATATGACAATCAATCGATTGTTTAGAAGCATCCATGTGGTCATTAAGTATTTATTTATGTTTGAATGTAATTTTTAGAGTATTTCGCTACTGTTTTGGAAATAAAATCCGATAAACGATCTCGAAGTGAGTCGAATCAGATTTGACAAAAGTGCGTCTTTGTCCACGAACCCGTTGTCTATCGCACGAATTCAGACAATTTTCTGAATTATCTATACGACCTCTGATACAACGGAGGCAGTAAGTCAAAAGAGGGACCGACAATGGTGTGGGAGAGTAGAATGCCGAAAAAAGAATTGCGAATAAAAATAAAATAGGTCGTAATTCTTTGTGACGGCCCTGGCGGCCGCTGTGAAATATCGCCACAGAGAAGATTACATTACCACGAAAGTAGCATCACACCATGCTTCATGCTTTCGCGCCACATAAAAACCTACCAAATTAATCGAAGCAGTGACGTACTTTCGAGGCTGCTCTATTGTACTCTTATTTTTCTTCAAATTGCTCTCGAGGCAACTCCTACAATAAATATTGCCTAAGCTGACCATATTCAGCCGGCGTCCAAATGACTATACAAAAAGCTGTGTAGACAAATTTCATAAGGTTCATTAATTTGTCTAGCTCTCTGTGGCGTTTCATTTTGCTTTAATATCAAAATCAATATGTAATTCGCTTATGAATAATGTGCGCAAGCGCACATTGTTAATGCCGCGTTTACGCATGCGCACTCTTGAATGTAAATCGACCATTCAAATATTTTTTTCAACAAATGATACAATAATCTCGCTTTTTGTCCATCGAGGCTAATAAATATTTAAGCACACAATTATTCCGGCCAGCGAGTATTTTAACCCTTATATGTCAATCTGGTCCGTTGAATTTTTTTTTGTCATTTTACTATGAATTTTAAAATAGGAGCTGATGCGTACGACACAAAAAGGTGTTTCGTACAGCGTTTATGTTAATTATTATTTCACTTTTAAATGAGTCGTTTACTATTTAAATGGGATAAAAACTATGTAAATATTATGAATCGGTAGTTACAATGTAAATTCATGAATAATTCATGCGCGAGCAACCGGATTTAGGTGTGCGAGATGATACATGAAAATTTTCTGAAGACCCTCCCCCCCCTAATGTGATGCGGCATTATTACATATTCCAAAATAAATAAATCGATCGATTTCAAAGTGCAAAGTTTGAGAGGCCGTCAATGCAGTTTATCGCGGTAATGGCGTCGTTATTTTGACACCGTTTTCTCATATAATAATCGATTGGCTCCAGAGATGCCGAGATGAGGTATCAGCCGATAATGAGTTGTCGGGGCGGCGCCTCTGGACCACACATGGAGCCTGCGCCCCGTTGATGGATTGCACATTGTTCCCGGTCCCGCATGCACTTCCCGAGCCCTCCGCATCTGTCCACCGATTTACATCTGTCAATATAAATCTGACGTTTCATTGTTCAATTACGGACAGGACGACGATGATGAGGAATCCGCACTGGTCAAGGCTGCTGCGACTACCCGATCGGAGATTGCAGTAATTTCATCTCGGACCATTTTACAACGCATAATGTAATGGCTGTCATAAATATTCCAGCAAATTTGCCACGTAGGGCCTCGATGTCCGGATAATGATAGATCCGGATGATCGAATATTTAATAAAGATATATTTATTCGTGGAAAATCCACGCACAATTGAACCTCAATCATCCGAACTATGTATTAAATTCATCATATCAAGAAACATTTTATGCAAGACATCGCTAAATACTTCTTTATACGTTTAATTTCATTGTAACTAACATATACATATTCTTCAATAATAAATCTCATATTGAGTCATATTCTTCTTGACTTTTAAGTCGTTCATTATCAACCTCTAATGATTGAACAGCTTCAGAATATAAAATTGCAATATTGCCAGAACCAACCCGAGATCTTTTGAATATGTCAATTTACTGTCCAATTTGTGCATATTCATATTTATATTAATGAATTTGAATTAGGACATAATTTAGACTAATTTATGTTGATTGAAAATTCAAGTTGGTAATCTATAGATCAACTCTTCACTAACAGTATTGATGATTCCATTTGATAAAGACCAATTACTCATCAAAGTCTTTAATGGCTTTCGATTAAGTTTGCCAATTGATTTAATGATATCTTTACTGTTGAAACCCCCAATCTAACTGCATTTAATACGTGCCATATCAAGAAGAAAATATAATATTGGATGAAAATTGTACAGGAAGTTTTGATGTCAAAGAATTAAAACTCCTTCAACAAATCATCTGCAATATTAATTTTATTGCAAATTTATGAGACATGAATGTTTATGGTACTTATTTAAATACCTTCGTTATTTTGATCGATCGCTCTTTATATCACTGAGGATATCAATATTGATATGTAGTTTTTTATAATTCATTGCCGTTGTTTCATCGCCCATTGAGGTTGTCCGAATAAATTCTTTGAATTTTTTTGAGCATCATCATCACTGAGTTATTATTTTGCCCTGGTCAAGATCATTTACATGGAGACTATTGAGGTCCATGGGTATACGTCGCATGGTCAACGATGGACATTTGTCATAAACTTCTCGTACGGAACCAATATGAAAGAGATAAATGTCCACAGCTCACGGAACTGGAATTCGAAGCCTGCAGAATGCGTCCAGGTCGACTGTACAGAAAAGTTACATCGATTTGTATCCATATTGTATTTCATCATGATTAATATTGATTCAATCGATTTATTTGCATATTAAAAATTACACGATGTCATATTTATATAAAGAATAGGAATGGGTTATTAAAGTATATTAAGAACACAGAGTTAATCAAATGAAAGATATCTTTTCATCTGGTTTAGTCTATATCAGCAGCAAAGGCTATGCCGCACGATAAGCTCGGTCAGCAAACAAGTCATGGGAAGCTGTGGAGAAGAGACGATGGTAGAGCAATGACAAATATTTGCTGCATTACTGATGATGATCCATTGTTTTCATCATGTCACCCGCAAGACCGTGGACCTCCCGCTTAGCAAAGAATTCTTCTCTCGCTGGACTATTCTTCGTACAATGCTTTCGTAATAATTAACCAGAAGACAAATCAATGCTATATGAGAATCTTAAAATTTAATATAATTTCCACAATTTGGAACCACTGGTGCTTACATGAAATAAATAATGATACATTTAATAAACGTCCAAATGAATACGTCATAAAGTCATATCAATCCACACATGCTTCATTTGTATACGATATACAAATTTAGCCAGCGTTTGATGTTCAAGCGACAGTGCTGTCTTCGAATCCATAAAAGTCTTCAAGTTTATAAACAAAACAGCCAAATGAGCCCATTAAAGATGTCAAAAAAAATTTGAAAGTTGACAAGAGAAGAGCCGCCTGCATGGCGAGCTTTAACGACGATTCATCAGGACCCACTATCAGAAGCAATCTCTTGACCTTATTTGTACCGAAGAAAAACTCGAAATCGATGATGCCGATAATGCGAAGATTAATGATGTATGCGGGATCGTGATCTAATAATGATAATTTGTTTAAACGAAAAAAATGTACTTCGTCGTACCGATTCTATGGCTAAATATTTTTATGTGGCTCTTGAATGGTTAAGTGCTCCAATTGTATAATCGTTTTCAAATAAAAGAAAACCCGAACAACGCCTACCGTCATTATTAAGTTGCCAGCGATTATCCTTCGCCACAAAAGAAGTCACACATTGCCTCTAAAGAATTATTGCTTTAATGTGACCAAAGTGTCCAAAACAAGTGACAATAAATTTGGCGTGCACGCTCCCAAATTCGCAAGATCACCTGCTCGTCGTACAGATGTGTCGGTCCTTCGCTGAATTCCAGCGGTGGTCCATTTGTTTGGGATGCTGTTGATCTGTTAAATTGTCTTGGTCCTTCACTTTCATGTCATTTGTCATTGTTCTTTTTAGAAAAAAATGGGCTATGTTGCAACACAAGAAGACGTCCAGATTGTCGTTCAGATTTATGGCGCAAAAAATACGACGACCGACTCATTCTCAAATTTGGGACCATATACGATACATATATTTAAAGCATATTATAAAATAAATGCTATTAACACACAGTCATCATTTTGAAGGGATACTTAAAATTTGAAAAAATATATTTTCAGTGACTGCTCCTTTTAGAAAAAAAGATGGAAAGTTCATATAGCACGTTTATTTACTTCTTAAAACCACAAGCATTTACAGGCTATGGATCAATAGGGTTGCTAACTTTAAAGTCTATTATTCAAGACTTTTGCCTAAGAAATTGCAGAAGAACTGAGAAAAAAAATTCTTAAAAGGACGTTTCAATATAGAATTAATCAATATTATACAATTTACTCAACAACTTAATCTGAAAGTTAGCAATGAAGATAAAATTAAATTTTAGAAAATTATGTTGAGCAACTCAAACACTAAGACGTGATTGAGATTGACCATTTGATTAGTGAGTTAATTTTTCTACTAATGATAATGATTCGATCTAAGTATATCTTGATAATTTTCAACTGGATAGATTTCAGAAGGATACAATCCATTTAAACTTTAATGTTTATCATGTTTTCATCTGTTGATGAATATTTGTACTCTCTCTGTTTTGTACTATATGAAAATAAAATCGCCCAAATACTATTGTATATTCCTTTTTTGAAATATGTTCAAAAGTGTTTTTTTATGAAACGTGACAAAATAATGAAATAGATCGTAAATGTAATATATGAGATGACAATTATATATCTTATGTATAAAAAAATGTTTGTTCATATTTTATACGCTGCCATACCGTTCATCAGATTGCGATGAAACTTTGAAGAGTTATTATGCGCATCTTCGTAAATATTATAGAACTAATACAAGTACTGTTTGTGTACGCAATTTATTATGCGAGATGTTTAGCTGATGTGTATTTACTCAAGCAATTGACAATTATAAATAAAAACTTTACAACGATCGATTTAACTTAGGGTGGTGGAGTGGAACCCTACTATGATTAATAAAATAAGATTGTATTACAATAAATTTATAAACTTGTATTTAAAAAGACGAGATGAATCCTGAGTTTAAAAAATACAAAGCTCAGTAAAATTCTTTGATTTTTACATTTGATTTATATTAATTGGTATTTGATATAAAGGGATTATGCGAATACGAAAAAAACTATAGATTCACTGACGAAATCAGTTCTTGATCAAAAATGTATCATTGATTCCATATAAATTATAGTTATTCAGTTATGGAATAACAAAAAATTGTCGTTAATATCAAAATAATTTCGTGTACATATACAGAGAAAATCTTTTGTATTTTCAGGCAATTGTCGTATTGACCACCCTGACGAATACGTCACTTCAAGCAATCAAGGGCAATACAAACATGGGGTTGTTGTAACAAGCCAACTTAAAATGGGCCAGCAGGGGGTTGACCGTTTTACAAAACAGCCGGAGGACACCCACAACAGCCGTCAAAAAGGGGTATCAAACCTTTTAACAATCCATAATAAACAACAGCAATACGGAGACATAAGATAAAAAAAAATTTAAGCGATAAAAAAATCTATATGATACATTGGGTATTTAAGTATTAATTTATATATATTTGATAGTTTTATTGAACAAATACGAAATGGTTTGCTACACCTGAACGATTGTCACCGGCAATCGATCTTCTCCACTTCATTATCCCGATGTAAACGCCTCAGACAGTGACAATAAACAAAAAGTGCATCTTCATGATGCTGCATTCAACGTTCACAAAATGATATTGTCAAAATATTGAATGCGTGTCGCTGAAAAGTGCACTTCATATTGCGAACAATGCGGTTTAGCAGAGAATGTATTCGTTATAGCGAAAAACTACATTGTAATTACGAATGATGGATCTATTTTGAGGCGTTTCACTTAGTCATTGCAGAACAATATATATATGCTCCGGCAGCGAAGAATGCCGAGATATTTTCATCCCATCCGAACAAACCTCAAACTGGCCGCAAAAAATTAAAATCAAATTAATTCATACATTCGGCATGTTATTTATTTCGAAAATCCGCTCTCGGAATTAGATTTATGGTCGTCGAGTTTATTTGAAGCAGTTTCTTTGATCGTCAACAAGCGATACGTCCTGTCATTTGTGAACGTTTTACTATCATATTAATAGGATCATCAAGTAACTTATGTATTTGGATGTCATTCGTGCTGAACTAATATACGAACCTATGCAAAGCGTTTCCTTTAATGAAATGCCAAATAAATTTTGTGGAATCTGACTTAATGGGCAGTTTTATAGGTAAATTTTCCAATAAATATGATGACAAGTCAAATTTTATTAGGGTGTTTTGTCAATAGTAATTTTAGACGATTTATTTATCATAATTGTTTCTAACAATTTATGAAAACATTAAATACGATTTCAGATGCGCCTATACCTCGCTATACGGTTGGTTTACACGGCATTTCGCTATAACGACATTATTTTTCATTATGTTCAATGCCCTTTTATTTTTAAAATATGCGTTTTGAAATGTAAATAAAATTCTAATCTTTTTGATTTTATTTGACCTTAAAAATTCACCCCCTTGTTTACAAGAAAACGTGTTGCGCAACAATGGATGCTACTTCTTGCCTTTTTTCTTCAGTGACAGGATAAAGGAGCTTCCTATCCGATTGAATGTACATTATTAATGAAGGTAACTATGTAAAAAAATAACACTCCATTTGTATTTTTAAATATCACTAATAAATTTAGACAGCAAAATTCCGGGTTATATTTGAATAATGTGTATAAAATATCCGATATCATCAATGGAAACGATCAAGAATCAGATGAATACAATCAAACAAATACCACATAAGAATGGTGAATATTATGTCAACCCAAAAAATACTGAACTGAAACTGAAAAACTGAAATTTTCGAATCGTTTTAGTTCCAATTTGTATTTTAGCAAGAATAACGATTTTACCGAATATCGATTTTCGGTTCAGTTTCAGTTCATATTGGAATGTTGTTGATTTTATCTATGCATAGAGAGGATCATGTTTTAATTTAATGTGTCTTATTAGCCAAAGCTCTTTTTATGAGTATTTTTCGAAATGTATAGGATAAAAATACACGAAGCAAACCAAAGCTTTTATTGGAGTATGTTTCATATCATTTTGCTCGACTCAAGCACTTATCGCGTTGCCAGAACACTTTTATATTTTCGGTACGTCGAAGATTTGCGATTTCCATTCGGGACGTGTTAATTTCGCAGCATCCAATGCTGAATATGCGATAAGAGGCGTTTCGAAATAAATGGAGGTCGTGCGTTGATGTTTTTAAAACGCTTTATGCTAATGCTGAGTGCTGTTTATGTAGTGTTATCTTGTATTAGGCATTTATCACGCTAAATAGCTACGAATATCGTTATTTTATTGCCCAAGTTTCCTACGTGAAAATTCTACGCAGCTCCTTCAGGAGCCATCCGGGAGCGAGTTCGGAACACGTGCCGCCTATATTTTAATATGCCCGTTAATTAAATGCCGGCCGTTAAAGCCTTTCGAGTGCCACCAATAAGATATCTCCGAATGCCCGTCCAAAAGTTTTACAATCTTTAATGACGACGAACAACTTTATATTCGAGGGAGAAAAAAATAATTATGACGAGGCAAGGAAAACGGTGGCGATTAAGAAACGAGGAAAAAAAGCAGAGGATGGCGGAGCGCCGCCCGCCAGATGGGACCACTTCAAAGGGCTGCCGGTGAATTCTTGCATGCTAAGTAAATACGGAACGAAACTTCGGTGTAAACATATCTCTGAAGCGATGTGGAGACGATCATCGGGATGAGGATCTTCGGGAGGAACAGAAGGGGTCCAGGCGGTTACGAGGGCGCTTCTTCGGGGGCTTCCGGGGGATTCACTCGCGCTATAATGACAGTGAAGATTCGCGTATCTGCTCGGGTAGACCTCAGTAAAAAATATGATTTATTATCATCCAAAAATGGATTTTTTGCAGATTGACACTGGAAGCCTCGAATTATTGAGCCGATCACCCCACGATTGATAACAATTTTTAATGAAACACTTTCGAGCGCACATCAGAGCCGTTTGAAAGCTTACCATCGGACAAAGATAGAGCAAAAAAACAAAATAAAATCGGGAAGAAAAGCTTCGTTCGCATGTAGAAATGGGTTGTGTGTGTGCGCAAAGCTTATTTAGTGCGGCAGCCCCTTGTGATTTTTTCCTTGGTTGGTTATCGTAAGCTCCTGATTATGTCTGCGCCATTAAGTTCGGCCGAGCAACTTTTATATTACTTAAAAAAGTAGATATGTAACAGCGTTTTCAACTACGGATGTTAGCAATTGCTGCTCAATATCTTCAGGGAGCAGCCATCTCCGAATCAATGTCTGATAATTTTAGTATGATTTAAAAAAGGCAGTTAACCACATCTATATTCTTGAATATCGATATAATATTCAAATGAAAATCTCTACAATTCAAAGAATAAGGACACATAAATCAAAAGATATTAAAATTTTACATGCATCGCTCAATAAGTTCGTAGGATTTTTTTTCACTTTAAACGTTTTTCTTCTACATTTGGGGTCGTTTTTTTGCAATATTTTACCAAAACATCCTGCAAACTTATTGAGTTATGTTTTTCAAATATAATTACTGCGAAATTAATATTAGCAAAAAATGTTGAATGAATATATTATAGAAATTAGAGACACATTTGTAAAAAATGTTTATATCGTACTGACAAATTTAGGAGATATTAAAGATCGTCTAGATTCACTTCCACTTAAAACATTTTCAAATAATCTTCTCTAAATAGAAATACCATTAATTTTTTTTTTAAAGTTTGGATTATAAATCATCAATGTCGTAAAATTTACCCCTCTATATTTTTTTAATATTAACTAAATAGTCTATAATTCAATTTATCCCATATTTTCTAGATTGCGATATTTCGAATCATGGGTTACAAGTATTACATATCACTCAATAAGTTCGTAGGATTTTTTTTCGAAATTGTGAAAAATCAAATATAGGGAAAAAAAGTTTAAAGTGAAAAAATCCTATGGATTTATTGACACTATTCTAGGTTTTGTTGGTATTTAATTTTATGGTATTTAAAAAATAATAAATCGGGAATATTCATCAATTATGATCTCATAGATTAGAATAATTGTTTATAAAATGGAAAATATTTTTTGTGATTTTAGCATATGTTGTAAATTATGGCGGTTTAGATCTAGATGATGAAATTTTTTTTTACCATACCAACAAATTTTAAATCGATCGTTTCGATCCATGTTTACCTTGATTTCCTGAATTTGAAAACGTAAGTACTGAGAGACTTATTAATTGATCTATTGAAATAATGCTTATTCATAGAAGTTAGATCCTATTGTATTTTTTTATTTTATTAAAATATCCCTATCCTAATTTTAATAAGTATAGAAGACGAATCATTCTAGTAGATCCCTTTCTCTTATAGAGAAAATAATTACTTTTTAATTCACGACTGTTTGATTGATTGAAAATTTTGCAAATAATTTCTACTTATTTAGAATATAAAAATGCGAAACGAACAATCGGGAAAAATGCAAGAACAGTTTTTAATCAGATGGAGAGCAAACCCTGGCCGGTTCTCGCTCATATCCTTACCGGAAAATTGCCTTCATGTTCCGAGTTGTCCACTTCCAACTTTAACTAGTTCAACTTCCTTTCGGTATCCCTATTAAGGCTCTTTATTCCCGTCTGCTACAGTCAGCCCAGACTGTGTTATGCTCAGACAATTCTGCTAACTTCCTTTGCATTTTAATCACATATTTACCAGCTCTCTCTTGCTTGCCTGGACACGCAGATACGATCCGCCTCTTTTGACATTTTAACCCTGCCTCTAAACAACACCACACGGTTTATATTTAAAAATTTAAATTATGCTAATTCGAAATATCGTCAACCGCATGTTAATTTTTTTTAGTTGTTAAGCGCTACCCTAAGTGCCTCATTTAAGTACCGAAGAGCACTCTGTTGAGGTTGATGATCTTGAAAAACCTAGAACATTAAGAGGGCATCTCTCCTCGAACAAACATATTGCTCTTCCTCGATAATAATGCATCCTTTTTTTCAAAGATAATCCACTTGTCGCGGTTCTATTGAGTACTCATTTTCTGATCCTACATGGCGACTAGGCGCCGCCACTTCACGATAGAGCGTGGCTCATTCATCCTGAAAAACGCTATGAACTGCAGATACGATGATGAAGTGCACCTTCTTATCATTCCTGTAGCTTTTTGTGTGCACTATTAGAACTGCATAAAAGTAGCGGCATGCCAGTCAAAGGGGGCACTAAAATCTTCTTTCTAACACCACGTGAGGACGATAAAAACATCAGAACCGGTAGTTAATGGACACGTGTACATCGAAAATATTTTTATCTAGAACTAATTAATTATTTTACAGACGGAAATCGGCACTTGTCTGAGCGTTCTTCCCATCGATGCATCCGACGTAAATGCACATTAAGGCGGACTTAATTGCAAATTTAATTTATTCCAAAAACGTGTCTCGGAGTAATTTGTTTCTTTCTCATCTTGTAAATGGCGATTCTTAATTTTCTCCTCGAAAGAAAGGGCTCATGATTAAATCCCGGATTCATTGACAGCGTTTTAAAAAGCAATCGTTATAAAGGGTTGTATTTTTATAAAGGGTGAGAAGAGCTGGGCAAAGACAAATTCTTGTTAGGGGGTGACTTGTGCCTTCTGCCCTGTCACTGATTAAATGAATTGCTTCAGAGCATTGAATTAATTTGATACTAAACAGAACAAGTCTTCTGCCCCCGAGATGCGCTCAGTGGCGGCACGTTGTCGACGCCAAAGTATTTATAATCGACAATGATAAGTGACAAACAAAAAAAATGTATTTAATCAAACCTAAATACGATTAATTCAATTCATAATTAAACAGCACGTAATATTACTGACTTAATGTATCATATTTTTTTAAAAAATATTTTAATACATAAAAACCTCTTTAATACAACTCAGTGAAATATATGTACCAGCATACATTAATTAATCATATAAAAGCTATAAGATTTGTGTAAATAGAATATACTTTGACCCAAAAATAAAAGTGCAAAAACTACAATTGCAGCTAAAATCATGACCTGAACAGGTCTTGATTCGAGGTCTTGAGAGTCTAAAATGTCAATAGAATTCTGTTTTATTTTGATACATTCACAAAGGATCGTCTTACCCAAATATTCTGAATGTTGAACTTGAAAAATCCATCTTTGAAAACTCGAATGCAAAGAGATTTTTTGGAAAACTTATTTCAAATTTCACCATATTTTATACTTAATCAATATTCATACCGGTAAATTTATACATTGTCTATACATCCTATTTCAACCGTATAATATTTTTACTAGATCGTATGCTATTCATTAGATCTGAAAAATTCAATCAAATTGAATGAAATCGATCTAAATTATACACATTTTCATGTTCTACATTTTTTTAATAGTTAAAATATCGTCAATCTGCAGATTTCTAAGGACTAAAACACAAAAATGAAGATTTATTTAAAAAGCACGTTAATTAAAGTGCGATTTATTGAGCAGCATAATATGTTAATTGTCATTATATAATCGTCTAAGAGCAACGCCATTGTTGTGTTGAGACTACGCCAAGAGTCCTGGGGAAATCATTAGGAGTTATAAGGATTATCAGGCGCGCCGTTAGTCATCCCCATGGACTGTTATCCTGCGGGATGGCGGAAAATATCGAGTAGGTGATGGGAGGGGTGGAAACACTTCCCCAAACGGCTATTTATTTTATTTCCCATGAAATTGGTACAGTCTCCTCCTCCATCCAATCTTCAGATAATCATTTTATCGGTAAATTCATTCTCGTGGCGACTTATCCTTTATTATGCGGTCGAATATGATGTCATTCAGGATGTCATTTAGCATTTACATCGAAATGGTGGATACGTCTATAATCGCAAAAGGTCTTGAAATTTGCATTTAACAACAAAATGACGATTGCGGTCAAATAAATTTGCTAGAACTCAAGGATTGCCCATTCTTTATTGCTTTAAAGATACTCACAAAAGTAGAAAGAACGTCGTAATATTGTGAAATATTCATTCACCACAAATGCAGCCAGCTCCAGATGAAGCATTATTTCATACAAAAATAATTTAAAATGCTTTAACCATTGAAGTGCAGAGTTTATGTTTCTCAGAATATTATTCTCGGGCTTTATGAGACACATTAAAATGTTTTCTCATATCGGCGACTTCAAGCTGTTTTATTCGGCGAATCTTTTTATGTGTACGACGAATATCGTGTAGGCTATTATAAGAGACGGATTACATAATCAATCAAGATTGTTTCATGTAGTCACTATTATAGCCTGATTGAACTTTCAGAATGCAAATCGACTTAAGTCGTTCAAAAAAATGTAACTATTTATCAGTTCTAATCTTCAAAGGAGATATCTTTGATGAGCAGTCACAAAAACCATGTAAGACTGCAATAAAAAAATGTTTGTGAAGAATTTCATGTGAAAGCTTTCAATATAGTTTTTTTTAAACTTAAACATATTATTTAATAGTAAATAAAATCTGAACCCCTTGGAAATTAAATAAGAATATTATTAATGTCATGAAATCGAAATGTTCTATTTTCCATGACAAAATGATAAGCAAATTGAAATATCATCCAAAAATATTGCAAATTTATTCAATAAATATTTTATGAAATCCTATTGATCATTATCAATGTCAATTTTATCTCTTTGCCACGATATCTCCAATCACGATATCTTATGAATTTTTGATTGATTGGAGATTGTTAAATTTTACCATACAGATCTTTATTTATAGATCTCCTAATATGGTGCTAACAACTTTGACTTTCGAAGTTTATCACTTCCTATATTGATTTCAACGTTATTTTGTAATGTCTCTATAATTAATATGAATAATAAATAACTCTCATATTTTGAGAAATGTATGTGAATTTACTATGTAGATTTGTAATCAAATTTAAAGTTAAATGTAAGTATACAATAAAAACTAGTAAATTCTACTAATATTTGGAAATTTTAATAAATACTAAATCTAGCTGTCAACATAGTTCTTTTTTGAGCATTCCCAGGGATATAGATATGGATTTAAATTTAGAGAATAGATCAAAATAATCAGCCTCATTGTTTTAATTGTTGTAGTTGTTAAAAATAAGGTATAATCGACAATGATTCTACCTTACATCAATCAATACAATATAATTTATACATAATAATAATTCCGCAACTCATTCATAAATCTTTTATTGCATAAAAACCTTATTCAAATAATTTTATCTTAATTAAAGCATATGTGGAAAGCGATGTGAAATTTTAGAAAACGATTTTATGAAAAGAAGAAGAGCTCCTTTTGGAAGATCTATCATATTAGGACTAAGGAAAAAATAGACTTTTATCGTGCAAGGATAATTTTGAATGCTATAATAATAACGCCGATCGTTTAGTAGTAAATGAGATTATCATAGTGTGTTTCTGGGCTATCATTATGACAGTCTGTCGACTGAATGCCGTTGGGTTTGGGAAGGGAGAGGGTTGAAATCGTGAAAATTCAACATAATTAGGTAATATTATAAAAGTAGGTTTTTTTAAATTTTCTATGAATTAGTAGATAGTAATCATTTATAAGTATTGCCAGATTATTTATTGCTTGTTAAGATATTACCAGACTGGTTTAAACTTGCTGAAACCAACAAGAAATTTACGTTTAATTTTATAAAAGCTGGAATAAGCTATTTTTAATACCTTATACAATAATAATCACTATGATGATGATAAATATTTTATATGAATAAAAAATCATGATGAAGCTGACACAAAGATCACTTACCATGTATGCCAAAATGATACTGAAGCTAATATCCTCATAAAATGTTTCAGATATAATCAAACCTCTTTTTGTGCGAATTTTTTTGTGCAATTTCGAAGTTATACGGTTTTTTTAAAAGCATTTTTTAAATTATTTAAAAAAATAAAACTGTGACAAAATAAGAACAAAAAATTACTTGACTGATTTTTTTTTAAACAGTCGCCTTTTGTGTTTTTTTTTGAGTTAGGGACTATAGTAACATCTTAACTAATTATGAGTTGTATTGTTGGAAAGAGAAAATTTACACAGAATAATGATGACATTGATACTGGGTATACTATTTCTTCCGAAGAATCATCAGAAGTAGAAAATCACAACGAAAATTATCATACAGCGATTATAATTTGTAATTAAAATAATTAGTATTTTCCCAATGGATGTCTGGCATTTAAGATACCAGATTTTTTGTATTAACTTTTTTTATACGATTTTGAATGTATTTTGTATATCTGTTTCAAAGTTGTGCGGTTTTTAAAATCCATGGAGCGCATCTTCACTTTTTCTATGTTAGTCATAGCTTTTTTTGTGCGATTTATCTTTGTGCGATTATGCAGTAGATGCCAAATGTTTTAACCCTTAAAAGACGAAAGAGCGGCATTCTATCGATACGCGCCCCCAATTTTTGAAAGCACCGCCATAGTCTTCGTATTTAAAGGTATTATTTATGGTCGAGTTGTTTGTCCCGGGTGTTCTGCGAATAGAAAAAAATGGCAATTGAATTGTAGATGGCTTCGAAGAGGATTTATTGCAAATGGCTGTTTGATTCTATCAGTGGGTGTGCGGTGATGGGAATCCGGAGCAAATTAAAAGCAAATGGGGCGAGAGGGTGGGGTCCGTTATTTATTGGGCGTCGCTGATGGACGCGCGCCACAGTTTCACAGAGAATTACGGCGTAACTGGTGACGCTTTTACACATCAAACCGTGAAATGTAACCCCGCCGAAATCCTCCTCTGATTTAAAACCTATATCCGCTACAAGGACGACTCCACCGACCGCTCGCAGCTTTATCCTTTATGTCCTCGTAAATTAACCTACACATCCAGCTCTGAATGAAACCTTTCGCTAATTTATTTACATTTTTACAAATGATGCCTCTGTAAAAGCAATTTATTCAGTGTGATTGCTTGCTACTTGACTCGCCTCCGCAGCTATATAAAAAAATCTATAACACGGATGACACATTCTGGTATGCCATTAAAAACATGCTTCAATTTTATTTGCTGTACAAATACTCGATTTTTTTAGATTCATTCTTCAAAGCACATTTATAAATTATTATACGACTGCAGACTGCTATTATAGACTATCTGGAGTTTCATGATGCGAAGATTTTATGGTAACACATTCCACGTCACTATGTTTTCTACAATGTATCATCTGGTCTAGATTTCATGCAGATTTCAAAGACAGATTGGTAAGAGATTCTTCTACTTTCTGAAAAGAAAGATTACTTTTATAAAAAAATATATATTACTTACTTTGACATCACAGCGCACATATCGAAATCGTTGAATTTTATGGGAAAAACAATAGTTTTATTATTTTAATATTGTAGCAAAATTATGGATACATGTAACACCACATTTCGACTAAACGAAATAAACTGCATAAAAAATGCATTTTCAAGCAAGCGGATGAAATGAGTTAAAAGCCATAAACTCAGAAAGTTTTCCACGCCTTTTATTTTTTTAGATTTCAACAGGGCAAATATATGACCTAACATATAATCAAAATAGCAGATTTGTCGAGAAAAAACAAAGAGATTGGCAAAAAAAATCAACATTTATATCAAAATGAGATTTGAATAGTTAATAAAATTGCATATATACATATCGTAAAAATTAAAAATATCCAATAATAAATCTGACTTTCTCATTTTATGTGTAGAAATATTAAATCAATTCTACTATACAATAAACATTGATGTCAAAATGAAACTCAAAAATTTGAAAATTTCGATTGCAGTATCAAGTCTAGACTGTAAATTAAGCTTTATTTTTGAGCAAAAATCACATTTTTCTTACTCGTTAGCGTTGGCCAAATCATTTAGTCATCAATCCGCCAACACAAATTATCTCCATATCTCACAATTACTTCATAATACGGCTTTTTATAACGCGATATTTTCGTGGAAAAAATAACTGTGTTATATGAGAACTTCCTGTATATTAATATAACTGTCTTGCGTTTCAAAGCAGGCTTTAAAAAATACGATTTTAAATTATATAAACGCCTAATTATATGGATTTATTGGAATGAAAAGCTTAGTGTAAAGTTGAAATATTTTGAATTTTGTTATATACAATAAATGTTATAAAATAACTTAAAAACCATAACATGTCATACAGATGAAGCCGGTTACAATTTTTTTAACTTCCGATGTGGGAGCCCCTACAAAATATGCCCTAGCAGACGCCACACCTTTGACGGTGGATCCTGACTATTGTGGTACTTCTAAGTGTGCAACAATATAATTTTATATCGTTTATGCAACACATGTGGAAAGTTTATACATTTCAAGATGGCGGCTCCTTTTGATTCCTAAATTCGTGTGTATACTCTTTGGTTTCCGTGAATTCGTCTGCTCAAAAGAAGCCGTGATCATAAAAATTACATTAAAACGAATCCTCAATAAAATCTTATATACATATTTTAATAACATGCACGCAAAGAACGACGTATATGTGTGCATATCGAAGATATTGACGTAATTATTGGCTGTCGTTGCAGATTTCCGCTAAGAATTCTGATGCAAAATGATATTGATATCATCGGCGAAGTCCAGCAATCAACCAATAATATATTCTTGCCTTTTCATAACCACTCACTCGTTGTCCCAACTTATTATTTTTAGTATTTAAAACTCATTGTTAATCTAGATACTATAGATCACTAGATATCATAGATCTCGGAGTGCATCAAATCGCAATATAATACATTTGTGTTCTGTCAAAACGACAAATTGCAGTTCATTTTGGAACGTCTATCATTAAGATGATTAATAGTACGATATATATGTATCACATATTGAGATAATTGAACTGTTTAGACTTCCTAGCTTAATTTGATCTAAAATTGTTGTAGAATACTTCTTATAGCTTGTAAAAATTGTATGAAATGTTTAACAAAAAAATTACATGCAAATTGGCAAAATTTGACTAAGGTAGCTTATGGCTATTTACGCTGGATAAATAATCAATCCAACAAGAAGAGGGATGAAATCTAATTGATTTGTTATTAGAATGACTTCGTCAAATATTAGACTCCACGACCTTTTATAACATCAATATAAAAGTGTTCTCCTTGTTTGATGTCGATGAGTTATTGACGTTTGGCAGTGCAACAAGGATAAAATGATTCAAATTTTTGCATCCGAGGATAATTGAAATGGCTTAGGAGGACCTTTCCCCAGCCATGGGATCATAATCCCAGTGTGCAAGTGTTACAGAGCTAAATCAATTGGTGTGTGGCACTTGAACGTTGCATCGCGCCAGTGTCATTCCCCGGCGATTAGAGGGCCACGTGTCGGACAGCTCCCGCCCGCGGGACACGTGCCCGACACGTGGCTCCAGACAGGGCTGCTGTTCTGGACCACTTGTCTCCGACCGTATCGCCTTACAAGATGCACTTAATAAATCAATGATTGCCACATTCGACCGTAGCTATGACTAACTTATTCCGATAGATACACATTTTAAAATTGCTCTTTAAAACTTTCATATTGATTTATGAAGGATTTATGGCATACACCAGCTTATGGTTGTTTCAGAAAGGTTAAATAAAAGCTATGAAAGTATGGACAAGCTTGAGATATATACTTGAGATAAATAATGAATATATGAAACAATGACAAAAATATGCGGAAGCAACAAACTTTTAATAGCTGAAATATAGCAATTCTTATTGATATGCTATAAAATTATTAATTAAATTAGTACGTATAAAGAAATACGGTGATCTACATAGAAGATCCAAATTATGGAAAAACAAATTTGGGTGATCTGAAATCATTTAGATTGTAAATGACAGGCAGCTCTACTCAACGTTATGAATCGTATCAGTATTTAATTTTTCTGAATCAGATTAAACTAAACTAAACTAACGAGATTTTTCAAATTCAAATGAAGAATACAAAAAGTACGCCTCTAAGGCGAACGCGCTCTTCTCCCTCATCTACTGCATGATCTTTACTAAACCTATATAATAAAAAAAAAACATTAGGTCTTATTTTTTTGAATGAATGCCACCTCATTTTCATTACAATTACTGTCGTTTCACGATATGCGTTTCAAATAAGGAAGTTTCCCTGCTGCATCATTTATATCAACCCTTGACCAATCAGTATTAAAATATTATGTTACCATGATTATTTTAAAGAAAATGAATTTTTTGAATGAATGTGCAGTTCAGGTTGATGTAATTTGGTTAACATTGATAAAACGATTGATCTCTATTAAACATCATATTTATAATGACTCTGGACCCATGAAAAATAGTTTCTAGAACGTATTTTTATAATAAATAAGTGGTTATTAAATTCTGGCAGACAATCTTACGTACAGTTACTGTCTTAAACTCTTAATCATCACTCATTTTTCCGTCGACATTTAATATCGTTGCTCACGAGAGAATGTGACAGGTGAGAGACGAAGACGTAGCTCCTCGTGCGTAATACCATTTAAGGCTGTCAACGCATAAAATAAACGCACCAAATCGAGACATTACTACCGTAGAAGAGCCGAATGTAATTATTACATACATATTTGGGGGGATAGCACGCCATTAAAGCTCCGAGATACTTTGGCCTGAGCAATTACTTAAATCACTGGCTTCCTAGCGAATGCATTACATATTACAAGATAATAACGCTAAGAAGATCCCGTATCGGACGGCCATCTTCTCTTGGTGCGCTTCCAGGGAGTCCTGTTCGTTTTAATGGCGTTATTCGTGTATTTATTCAAAAGGGGTTCGGTAATTATTGCCATAGGAACAATGAGAAATTCGAAATATTGTCTGGGCACACTCCATCCGGAACGGTTTCCATGTTCCGAGATTGGAATAACAACGTTAGCCCATTTAACTAATGACGAGTTATGACGATGATGATAGGATGTTCCTCCAGAGCGCTTTGCATCACAAAGAGGTCCTTTAATAAAAAAAAAAACGCATTGTGTACTGAAATTAAGCCTATTAAAAATTCAGTTTTTCGGCCTTTTGTTCGTTCTTAATTATGTTTGAAACCACTTCAACGCATTCATTACCGTACGCACGGTTTTCGAATGAAATTTGCAAATTAATTCCTTTGGGCAGAGTCGCTGATGCTTTTGATCTTCTTGCCAATTAAATAATAAAATATGTAAAAACTAAATGGTACAGGTGAAATTAAAAACTCTGATCATAAAGAGTTCTCGCAAAAGGGACCTCCGTGATTTGATTACCATGCATTTAACAACCCCTTCGAGAAATGAATTACACAATATTAAAATTCAACATTTCAAATATGGATAAATTGCGATTTTTTAACTAAGAATACTATCTTATTGCATGATTTATCGATTGGGCTTGAAACTCAAACATTTTGGTTTTTTATTTATTTTCATAAAAATAGTCCTCTACTTTCAATTAGTGAAGATACGTTTCAAAAAACATGTTCATTTTTACCATATTGAACTCTTTTTGCCATTTTGAGAAAGTTTGGGTACAGTAATTTTGCAATCACTACGAACTTTCGTCATCGAATTGTCGTTAATCTACCAATAACAAAACCCGTTTGAGATCATCTCTAAGCCCTCAATTTCTCTTTTATCCCATCAAATACACCACATTATCTTCTTAAAAATGGACGCTTTTGAAGGGAAGCCACGATTCATCCCCAGTGACGAGATTTTTCATGAATGGAGTTGCTGCAGCATATTAAAAACTCGTAAAAAATCTGACACGTTTAGCTTTTTTGTTGTTGAAAAGTTCATGGAGGACTCATTCATCCAATTTCCATATTTTTTCGAACTTTTTAAAACGATGAACGTTAGTCAAATGGTCCACATTGAAGTCTTCGACCAATATTTTCGTTCTCAGCTACCACAGCTTCTCATCTGCAAGGCTTAAATCACCCAATTTGAATTTCTTGAACCATCTTTCCACTTGAATTTTGTTGATTGTTCCTTCACTGAAAAGTTCGTTCAAATCACAAAAAGTCTGTGCTGCATTCTAAAAATTCTAGATGCGGTGAAGCATAATTTGGCGGTTATGATCATGATTTTCGATACTCATCTTCACTAACTAAAAAAAAATATTATGAAAAAAGATAAAAACACCAATTTTTACGGGGAAAAGGCCGCAATGAGGAAGCACCTACCCAATATAATATATAAATGTCATAAAAATCATTTCAGAGTGATCCCATTAAAGTGTCCACTAATATTTATTCGGAAAAGTAATTCATAACACTCATGATAAATTAAAGTAGACTCTGGTCTCTTATTATAAGTTTCAAATCCAGATTTTGGGAGAAAAAAATCATTCAAATTTGATGATAATATTGCTACTCATTCATAGATTTCATCCTAATTTAACTATACGAGAAAAGCAATAGGAAACAACCACATTAATATTTTTTTCCTGGAAAAGTTCCTACAAAAACGTAATTAATTTCATATTAGCATGCAATTAAAAACATTAAATAGTGATTGTTATGATATTTATTTTGATGTTAGAAATATATTATTTTTGAAAAAATACTTCAGTAATTCAAAATATATTATCAAATGGAACTAATGATGTTTTTCTAAGTATTTTTTAAATAAAAAGCTTATTTTAAATTTATATTAAGGTGAATGATCCTTTTACTCTATTAGACTAACCTCAGCATTTATCCTATGTCAACTTATTAGA
Source organism: Stenopsyche tienmushanensis (assembly GCA_008973525.1). Taxonomy (NCBI): domain Eukaryota; kingdom Metazoa; phylum Arthropoda; class Insecta; order Trichoptera; family Stenopsychidae; genus Stenopsyche; species Stenopsyche tienmushanensis. Next base: position 140,567 of record WACJ01000424.1, on the reverse strand, counting down.
CATTCGTATTATTTCAACGGTGTCTACGAACGCTTTGTACGATTTCAATTATACTTCAAAGCCCTCAATTCGAAATGGAATTAAAATGTATTGTCTTGGAGATATTAACAAATTAATCAAGCGACATTCATGGAATAATATCAATTTTCTTAATCGCTGGAAAACAATAGATGTGAATAGTTGATGCTCGAATTTATAGTGCTTCAATTAGCATTGAAACGCAGCCATCAAATTAGACAGATAGGTGAGGGACACGGCTCGAAGGGCACTTATGCAAAAAGGGTTATTTCTTGCGCTGGCGAAGGTCGTGAGGTGATCAGAGAAGTGTCATGGGAGACCATCAATCATCGGGCGCCTTCTCCTCCGCCCCCTTTCAGGGCTAATGGCGCGAAACAATCAGCCGCCAGCCAAAAGGAAGAAAGGTGCCGGCAACATCATCAAATCAATTAAGTCACTCGCTTTTTGTTCTCGTAACCTTTGAAGCGCGTCGGTATCGTATCTGGGGGTCAAACTTTCAAACGCGGATTAATCCAACCTGAATTAATTATGATGGACCTCATGAGATACTTACGGGTGAATCTTTAACCATACTCTGTATAAAAATATGTAAGAAAGTACCATAATAATTTTTAAATATATTCTAACACTAACGGTGCTGATCGCGATCAAATGAACGATTTCAATTAAAACTGTAAGTTTTTTTTCACCGTGATCACTGCGTACTATTTTTTTCTGCGAATAATATATTTTTCAAAGTATCTCAACCTGGGATCTTAGTTCTGGACCTCAAGTGTTTAGTGTGTGGGGATGCTTATCAACTAAATGATTTACCTATTTCATATCTTTGGAATTCGAAATGAAGACCTGTTTTCTATGAACGGGAATATTTTCACACAAATTCTAAATTTCTCCGATTCTACAGCTAAAGAAATTAATATAAATTTATCACTTTTTAATTCTTATTTGAACGGCCACTTATGGATGATCTTATCTGACTTTATTAATTTCTGATTGTATGTTTCAATATTCAATTTATCATATAACAGCAAATATTTAGTCTTAAGCTTAATTATTTATGAGAATATTCAACGACTTTTGAACTTTAAGAAGCGCTGAATTCTAAATCTTCTGAAAAATTCTGGAGCATATGCATAGCTTTATTCGTCTTACAAATCCTTATTGATCATCCATTATAACAAGAAAATTGACCATGTCAATCATAAAACAAGCAACAATCGCTCCAGGTCGCACACAATACGACAAGAATTTCATCCGGGCAATCAAAGGCGTCCTTATATCTGGGCATCTCGTGAAAAAAATCAGTTTGTGGTGTCGCTCGGTAAATAATGATGATACATCATTGCAGCAGCCGCAGCCCGACGATGATTTGAACTTTTGAGAATGATCGATCAATCATCGATCAAGATTTGTCGGTCCTTTCATGGGCCAGCACAGAAGGCTTACGGCTTAAGTGGTGACCCCACTGAGCTGACACTTCAATGACTGCGGCAATCAGAGTGTAATCATTCCCTTTATTCCTTGACGCAATCTCGGACGTATTGTGTAATTTATGGCGGGATATCCCGGCTACGTATGGGATCCCGTGACAAACGCTAAGCCCTGCTCTCCGGGAGGATTCTGCTCTCGAAATCCCATGAGTTTGCAACTTGCCATTAAAGTGCCCGATCGGAGCGTAAATAGATAGCACGTCGGCATTTCGGGGTTATTGATATCTCTGTATGTGCTTTCAGACCTACTAGCACATATTTGTCGTTTGATTGGTTCCGAAACTCGATACAATTTATTGTTAAGCAGATTTAGATCGTTTGATACTGAATAACAAGCCGATCTAGGAGCTAAACGTCTAGCACTCGGGGTGGCCGAGCTAAATATCGACAACATGGTCCACAGCATGATGGAAAGTAAGAAGAACTGGGACCTTTGGCGCGACTACGTAGAAGACATCATGAGCGCCAAAGAAGACAGTGAAAGAGAGAGGCGCAGGGCGCCTCTCCAACAATAGAATAGGGCCACCAAATGGCTAGACTACCTGTCACCCTTGAAGCAATGTGATAAACAATACCAGGGGGACAGAGGAGACCAAAGGGAGCGGTTTAGTGAGTAGGCACGGCTGGCCAACATCCCTTATGGAAGTTGTATCAATACCAGCGTGAATCTCACACTCAGTCTTTGGAAGATTCCGCGCCCACAGGAAAAAAAAAAAAAAAAAAAAAAAAAAAAAAAAAAAAAAAAAAAAGGAGCTAAACGTCCTTTGTCCAAGAAAATATCCCAATTATATACGGAGCTTAAATCCAGCACTCTCTACATACATATAATATATGATCAAAACTGAAGTGTTTCCAAAGCTTTTACGCTTTGTTTTTAAAATATTTTCAAAAATTTATTTCAAAAAAGATTCTAGACTAAAGCCAAGATAAACTTAATCAATATATTTGTTAGATTAAGTAGGCATAATTGCCTTCATAAAATTATTGCAACTTATTTTTCACAATCTTCATATCCATTCTATGGGACTATTTTCAGCCACTTTGGCAAAAATATGGTCTTAAACCCTACCCAATAGATTTGAACTTAAGATTATTAAGTTACCCAATTGCGAACATTTGATATTGTATTATGGTTATAAAATTATAAATTGAACTGTACTCCAAAAATTGCTACTTATTACTAAAAATAAACACGATATATACCTTATAAAAAAGGTACTCAGTATTTAAAAGGAATCGAGTCGTCAATCAAGCAGGTTGCAAGGGCATTCTTCGATACGTTCACCTTGATGGCTCGATGGGTGAGCAGAAAATTCGGAGATCATACCATCTTCAATGTTGAGCACCCAAAGAGGAAAATTCAGATATTAAAAAAGAATAGATATTAAAGTTAAATATGATAAAGGATTCTGGGGGTGTAAATTCACCCGAACTGAATTTGATTAAATGATTTTATGCATTTCGGAGGGATGATCGCTATAAAAATTGTAATATCGATACTCACTTATTGATGCTATTTTGTAACATGTAATTCATATTTCTCTTTAAATGTAAATATTGCTAAGCTAGCTTTTTTAGATCATTTTTAGAATTTCGCAAAATTTTCTTACAAGCATTAATTATAATTGAAGTTAAATTGTAACAAATAGATCCTTAAGGTGTTATAAGATTTCTGAATTGTATCCATTTAAAATGTCGGGGTTATCTTTCACGGTTCATATAATCTCATCGATTCAGATTTATTTGCTAGTCAGTATTAATAATATAAAATAGTGCTTTGGCAGAAATTCGGATGGTCACAATTATATACAATTAAGAGGTATTAGAGGCCGTACGTAATGATCGTATCGATTTCAATAAAACGGTCCGCTTAACGATTCTCAGCAGCATCCATAGGGTCGTCTCTTGACCCGAGAAAATTCACGCTTTACGTTAATTGAGGATTTTGTAGCGAAGAATGTCCGCCCGTCCAATAGACAACTATCAATTTGGGTCTCTGGCAGATTTGGTTCTAGTGACGCGTGAAACCGATCCCTAAGCCTTGCTGATGCGACTTCTTCGACCTTCCACCCACCCACACCCTCGCCCAAGACCTATGTAAGCCCACCCGCGGATGTCCTATTTTATGCTGTCCAAAGCGACCCCTGATTGACAGCTCTTTGGCATTTATACTTATTGGTTGGGAGGGCGTCCGGATCTGCTCCAAATCCCATCTTGTTAAAATGCTCCTTTCATCATTAAGCTACGACCTTCTTATCCGGATTTAATTACATTTTTACAATGCGCATATTCGAATCGAATCTTAACGACATTTAACGACAATTTCTCTCGGCTCGCATCGATATTGTGCAATGGAAGAATTTTCACGTCGACACAAAACGACGTGTCAAAAAAGCAGACAATGGATGTCTGTCCCATTGGGTGCGTTTAGGGAGACAAGATAGCATTTGGGGTGAAAAACAGCATCCATTCTCAAACGGTTGCATTGTTTCCTGACACAAATTTGAGCGATCACTTCACCGGCAAATGCCGATGTTGCGGTCTGTCTGTCCGCCTGTCCATCACCGCGACGGGGATCGCCACACACCAGAGAGCTTTTTTGTTGCACCACACCATCCGAAGATTTCGCGTTTGTAATACGCTAAAAGGTTCTATTAATAAGAAGAAAAAAAACTTGTTTTGGCATTCTTCAAATGTTCACGATTGTAGCGTGGAATTCATGTCAATAGTTTTTTTTTTCATGTATTTGTACACAAACAAAGGGATCTCGCTTAACCGGTGTGGTAAGCGTCGATTGACCGATTAGTAAGAAGGCAGGGCTGCACCATTTTATTTCAAAATAATTATGGCCAACGTATTAAATTGTGAGCCCCTAATGCATCAAATCTTAGTATATCAAAAAATAAATAAAGCTTCACGAGGGTTTTGAGGAATATAAACCGGTGAAACCGTTATATTTGTCGGAACGAAAACCATAACTGAACTACTTTGTAAATATAGTATTTTTTCAGTTCGATACACGTTCACCATTCTTATACAGAATTGATCTAATTGTATTCATCTGAAAATACTGAAATATTTAATCTTGTTCCTCCTGTTTATGATCCTGTTAAATGAATTCTTCAGATAATATTGTTGTCAAGCCAAGTTTCAGCTTGTATTATTAAGCCGTTATTATAATATTTGCTATACAGTCAGACTGGAAATCCCAGATTTCAATTTGTTTCTTAGTATTATATACTCCAACCTGGGACTCCCAAACTTTCAAGCACTCTTACTTAAAATCAGATATGAAATTTTCAGATTTTATTTATTTTCAAAATTATCAATTTGGTCAACCTTAAAATGCATTGACACTGGTATGGCAGATTTCATGTATCTATCCACAAGTAATACAGTGTTTATAATGTTTTTCCTTGTCAAAATATCGAAGAAAACGTCTTAGTTGTTCATTGATCAGCATAATTTTATAATTAATAATTTACAGAAAAATTATTTTTAGTTATGGGAGAAAGGTTCTCTTGCGCTTTTCCTATTTGATTGTAGTATTTGTAAATTAGAAAAGTATTTAGAGGTATCATTGGCACACATAGAGGCAGAAGTGCGTATCCGAAATGATTACCGACAATGAGAATAGCGGTAAATAGCGTGAAGATTACCCATGTAATAATTTGATAGGCCAAGAACCGAGTTCCATCTCCCATCCGAGTATTAATGACGTATCGCAGGTGGGAAGACTTCGCCTAACTTAGCACAATTACCTTGTGTGTGATATTTTAAAACTTTTTGTTCGACGTAAAAAAAAAGCTTTCAGAAAGCCGGAGCTTTCAAAAAGCGATCAGTCATGTCTCGTGACAGGCCTGAGTACGGCCACCGACGTTGGATACTGCGCCGAACCTACGGAAATATATTTCATCATTATTAATTACATCAACTTGGGAATGAATCTGTTTGTACAACATATTTAGGCAAAAAAAAGATGATGGACATTTCCGATGTGTTACGCTAAGTCGATTACGCTAAATAATTGACTTTAATAAGCGAACTTCCAAACTCGTATTAAGGCGAGAGCTTTTTTAATAAATTATTGTGATACAATTATGATCTGCTGAAGAGACCCATGACAGTTTAATCAAACATTTATCTAAAACTTTATGGGAAGAACAAATTCAATTATGCCTTAAAATAGACACACAAACCAAACATTTTCAAACTATTCTCCAATAAATCTGTCAAATTCTTGTTATCACGGATTTGACAGCTAATTTAATATGCGTTTAATATAGAAATTGTCTTATATTTGGATGATTTCCACAAGTTCTAACCGATTGTTATTCGTTAGTTTAAATAGAATTACATATCTGATTTTGAACAGGATATTTGAATATCTAGTGCTTTTAATCGCTTCAATAATATAAACATTGTCTTCATTGGATAGTTCTAGTATGGAAGGTGAAAGCTTAATTTGAGTAATATTTATCTATTTATTTCTAAGTACTGACTAGTTTTATTCATCATATACACTGATCTTCATTTAAAACTCTGCAAGATCAAAAAAATGTAAGTCTTAAATGTACAAATCTTAATTGCATATGGGGATAATCAGTGCTTCTGTCAATAGACAATATAATTGGGTTGATTGACAATATAATTGGGTACCACTAATAATTTGGTGCAATCTTTTTGCTATAATTTACAAAGCTGAGATACTGTATATAGGATTCTATAATGTTCAAAATAATACTGATTTTTTTATAAAATTTTATGATTTTTCAAGAAAATCTTTATTCCCTATTCTTCAAAGTTCGCTACATCCTATGAATGTAAACTGGGAAAATTTATTATGCAAAATACCTAGTATAAACGTATTCTTCCTACAATATTAAAAATTATACTTTATCTTAATTTATTTATTTATAAGTGACAATAGGAAACAATTACATAAAAATATTTTATCCTTTAAAAAAATATATTCGTCTGATAGTATATATGCAAGTATTTTCTCATCATCCCTAAAATTTACCATTTGCTATCTGGATTGCGTTTATTTTTAAAGAATTTATTATAAGATTTTTAGAAGGGGTTGGCGCAGTGGCCAGGTCACACACATCGCCTCGCACTCTCATCCGATCGTTTACAACTTAAAACGTTTGTTTGTTATAATGTAAATAAGTGGTGTTCTCATTTCCACTTCAGCCATTCTGTTCGGGTCCGGGAAACGCATAAAAGTGAAATATGTAAACAGTGCATGTCCTTCTTGCTTCAATTGCATCCTGCGCCGGTGCAAGCAGGACACAGCCTCGGATAAACTACCCGATGTATCATATTTCGCTTTTTCTGCATAAGATATTTGTCATTCAGAGAAGACGTTATGCATGCAGCCACCGGCCACAATGAACTCCCATTGTATCACTGACAGGACTTAGGACGAGATACAGGATCAAATGTACTCCGCTTACCACCGTGTCGGGGAACGAACAGATTTCTACTTTTTTTTGCCAGCAACGTGAAAAAAGTTCTCGAATTATTTTTGGCATAACCCAAATGTGTCACCCGGAATGTCAGCAGGAAAGCGGCGATTTTCACCGAGATTTGAGGTTGTCTTTTTTGTGTTGTCGGTTAATTTGCTACCGCCTTTTGTCGTTCCCCGGTCCGTGGTACGACAGAACGCTAACGATCATTAAACATGAACACCAGATATTATCTGAAATATTGTTATAACGACAATCCGAATGCGATGATAGCACAAAAGCGATTCGTGGCGAACCTTAATAGCCAGCACGAAATGTGTAATTATTTAAACAATACACAAATATCCGAAAATGCCGAACCCTTTTGTGAATTTTGCCCTTCGGGGATGTAGAAGTACCTCGGCGTGTATACAATGGTGAAGGGTGTTCGTGTACAAAGTGACACCATGTCCGTCTTTCATGTTAACAACAGATAATAAGGCGGTTTGGTGTGTAAAATTTGCATTCGTTCCAGATAATGCAGGATTATTCGCGATCCCCGATCAGAAACATGCAACCTTTTATGGCTGACCGACTCATAAAATAATCTTCAGAAATTGCATTAAAATACTATATTTAAAAACCAATAATACTTAATACTGTACTTCCACGAGAATGCATAGACTTATTTACACAACTAATCTAAAGTCAAAATCGAAGACTTTCATGTTTTTTTTTACTTAAAAATATAATATACTTTTCAATAATCAATAATAATTTTTTCTCCTTTAAAATTCTTCTTCATTTGGGGTAGTTTTTACCCAACTCCTTCAAAAAAAATTCTACGAACGTATTGAGTGAATAAAAAAATACTTTTTTCCAATTCAATCCTCTGTAAATAAAACAACCCTTGATATGAATCTTGAAATTTACTCATATTTTAAATCTACAAATTTGGATGATGATGGAATGATGGAAACGATATGGCCAAAATTAAAAGCGACGCAAAATACAAAAGAAGTAATTCATTATCAACAAATCATTAATCATCCTGGCAATTGCATCTCAAAATTTAACAAATTGAAAGCCACAAGTCCATTAAATTTCTATTAAACACTAACAATACCTTAATAATAATCCCAATTATGTATAATTCGATTTAAAAAAGCTAATTGTTTTTCATTTACAGTCTATCACATGATAATTTGCTCTAACGGAATAATTGGTTAATGATACATGGGATCTATAATTAATTTCGACTGTCAATGGATAGATTTATAAAATGTTTGCAACTTCTGGTCCTGACCGAGTCCTGACATATGTGTCATAACATGCTTTCATCTGTCACTCACACGTCACAGGACAATTTCTGGTCACGGATATAATATGGAACTGACATCCCTTAAAGCCCATTACCCGTCTTTATATTTTTCCCTAAATATTTACATGAAACCGATATGCTCACATTATTCCTAATAATTTAAAATTACGTATTTCATACGTTCAAAGCATCGTTTTAATGTATTTTCGCTTTCATTCGGTGCTTGAATATATTATCGAAAAAAATGTTTCGAGCTATTAGAGCTACTGGACTTGATGTTTGCTCTACACAAAAGAGATATTAAGAATAGCAGTAAATCGTACACAAAAAACCTCGAATTCGGCGGTTGATTAAAACCGCAGATAAGGAAGCCATTTTGTAGATAATCACCAAGTACCTAAAGGTGTATACGCAATTACAACACATCCATTATAATTTCATCAACCGAAGAATTATGCCCGGCTGCTATTATTTTTTTGTATGACAATGAATGTAGCTCATCGACAGGTGCCCGTGAAAGCACAGAAGTATTAATGTCATGACGTTTTCATGGGGCGAATTGTGGTTTGGTCGTTAATTTCACGGAAAATTCACATTCGATTCACATATGCGTACATATGTCATTTGTAGGTGACCTTAAAATGGCTTTATGCTCTTTAAATATTAATTTATTCCGAAATGTAACTTACTATACTTATTCAAATTGATTCTACCGCACAAGAAGAGCATTTTCAGGAGATACGCTTCGAATGTTATCTTAAAGTTGTCTTAATAATAGCTTACTACCAATTGGTAGCGACAATTTAAAGAGCTCTTGCATATAACTTCAACAGGATTTTAACACCATAAAAATTTAAAGAGTGATACTCTCAATATATGCAAGCCTTTTTGTTGCATCCACCTTTTTGACTTTTGAAATCAAGTAAATTTATAGACGAGTAATCATGCTAAGAACAAGATACATAAACTGAAAGATGGTAGCCGAAAGTTTCTCCAACTATAACAATCTAGTCTTCTGTTGCTTTTTATATTATTTTGAACTCATTAAACTGAAAAAATGGATCTCCAAAATAGATAGTCTTCCAAAATTCGATTTTCTTGAATTAAGTTGTATGACAATGATGATATACCATTTTGAGCATAAAAGCAATTTTAAGATGCAATTCTTTAAACACAAAAGTTTGCATCCTAGCTCTTTCTAAAAGAAGTAAGTCTGGAATACTCTATTTATTCCAGAAAGCTTTCAATAGTTTCCAAAGAAAGTTGTTCAATCGGTTGAATTCCCTGTTAAGTGGGCAGCAAATGTGTCTTTTGATACGTTTTTTTAAAGATCTGGTGGTAAGGATCTTTTTTTAACAACGAGGCAGAAACGTTCTTTAATTTTATTTCCTTTAATATAATTTTAGTAATTTGATTAGAACAGAAAATATCATCATTGCTCGTCAATAAGCTCATGATTTGTCAATATCTTCTGATTCTTCGAATTTGTAATTTTATAGTTATAGTATGAATGAAAAAAATCATGGCGATCGTTTAAAACTGAAAAGAGTGAAAGTTATTGTAAAATTTAAAGTAAAATCAATCGAAATTTATAAGTGTCGATAGAACTTGCCTCGGTAGATAAAGGGTTAAGAAGCATCACAATGGTGAGAGTCACCCTTGAATTGCTAATATCAAAGCTTCAACGATCTGTATACAAACTATGATAAAACGGCGATGTGCACACGAGAGAGGTTTTTGTGTGCGCGTGTCTGGTGGGCAGAAGACAGGTCGTAATTGTTTTGGCGGTCGGTTATGTGTTAATAATATCTTGGATATGAATATGGGTTGGCGGCACGTTATTAATAGTTATTAGCGAGATGGAGGCATAAATCATAATCGGAATGAATTATCGACGGGTGCGAGTGCGGAATGTTCTCAGCGGTCGGTGTTTATAAATTAAAGATCTCGAGTGTGAAGAGCTCGCTGCAAATTTGTAATGCTAATGACACCGGGCCGGCCGGATAAACGGGCCCTAACTCACCGGGCCCAATCGCTAATCACCTCTTTTCACTTACACTACCAGCCCTTCGTCTATTTCCACCACCTAGCCGAGGAATCTGCTCTGCTGTCAAAACAGGTGACGTACTAATTGATCGCCTCTCGCTGACGTCAGCGAGGAAGAGCGCGGCTGGACCAATTACCACTCTTGCGGGTATACTTTAAATTCTTTTCAGGCTCCACAAACCGGTCATCCAGATGACTATACGATGAGACCATTGCGAAAAGCAACATTCACTAGGAATATATTAATATCATGAAAAAGTCTTGCTCTTAATGGGGTAACGAAGTCATTGATCTTAATCATAGTCTACTTTTTAATGTTCAATACCCATCATAGGAGGATCTCTATAGGAGACATTTCTAGGGAAAAGATGTTTTCATATACTAATTATCCGTTTGTCTTCCACATCTGATTAAGTAAGATCAAAGTAAACCACTCGTAAATGGCCTTGTATGACATCATTAATCGCCTCAACATTTATTTTTTGAATCGCTCTTGGACTTATTTGGTTGGGATGTTTTGAGCCACCGCCTGTATTCTCCTGAGTTGGCACCTTCAGATTATCATATGTTTCCTTCCCTGAAAGAACAAATGGCTAGAACTAAATTTTCAACCGATGAGCAAGTGCAGAAAGAGATTCTGAAGTGGAGGAAGGAGCTGGCGGGAGAGTTCTTCGATGAGAGCATGTGCCACGGCTCACCAGATGTATTGAACGGGATGACAATTATGTTGAAAAATAGTTAACAAATGTGTCAACAATATCCTGTATTTTTTTCAAACACACTTTTTATAAAATAAATTAAAAATTTAGTACACTTACTTTCGGGATAAGCCTCGTATTGCACAAACGCAGATTTATCTTTTAACTAATAATTTCCATCCAAGTACAAACATAGTATGACCCTTTAAATAGCGGAAGAAAGCGAATAAATCGCCAAGAAAAGTGGCAATAAGTATCTTGAAAAGAAGCAGAGAGTATCGAGCCAAGAAAATTGCCAAACAAATAATACAAATTGTTAATAAATGGAAAAAAATTACTGCATAAAATAAACTTTATATAGGAGACAGACGAGATATATGTAACCCCTTCCTGTGAATGGATATTGAAGAGGCCAATTATTAATAATTTCAAAATATAATTATTCAGATCCAAAGCATTGGGGTAAACCTGGATTGAAATAATAGATTGAAAATATTAATATTTCTGACCCAAATTTATTTGCACGATGTTTTTTTTTCATATATACTTTCAATCTCAGATCATGTATATATAGAGAAAAATATTTAATCGATCGATTATTATATAATATCGCTAAAAGCTTATATATCCATTTTCACCTCAAAAACTGAAGCTTTTTTCAGAATGAGTATAATAATCTATAAAAACCAACATAATTACGGATTACAATGCAATCGACATTGCAGAATAATTCAAATTAAAGCGCCAATTGTTATATGAGTGGATGAATTTTAAAAATTCAGATGAAAAGCTCGATGATTTCAGAAATCCAGAAATATTAGTAGCAAATCAGCGTAGCCCGTTAATAACTGTGATGAATAATCAAAGACTACATCGATTGTCTTAAAATTAAATTAAAACGCTGAGGGACTTGCGCTGATGGACGCTGATGGACGCTGATAAATCTTCAATTTCGATCGATCCGATTCAAAAATGAAAAGCCCCCAGGCAATGTCGCAAGCCGGACCTTTACGCAAATGTTTCTCAAATATATATTCAAGTAATTTTGGCCATTCGAGGTGTAATGTCTTCATATTATGGGAGGTGTATGCGCGCATGAATTATGCTTGCAAGTGATATCATTATACGTCCATAGATCTTAAATAATACGCCGTTCATTTGGCTAAATTCATGTAATTGCATATAACCCCATGGCTACGGTGCCGATGATCGTTTAAATTATAAATCACTTAATAGCCCGACAATAACTCATACGTAGACAGTTCATATTGCATGTACTGAAATCTTTAGATATCGACCGACGTAATTGCCGCACTGAAAAAACGCTGTTTTGAAACAGCGCTTTTAATCAATAGCCGAATGCGAAAAAATGGCGAAAATTGATAATTATAATGGGCGTGAGATTGCGGCTGGTTCGATTTTGTAGAACGATCCAATGTGCAATCTTAATGCCAATTTTGTGGAAACATTTTTTGAAATGAAAAGATTTTCATGGATAATATTTTTCAATTTTTCTAGTCTGATCTTCTACAAATTTATTTACTAACTAGATTAAATTTCTTCAAGCATTTTTATAAAAGTTATTTTTTCGCATATTTTTTATTTTATTATCCTTATTGATCACAAAGAACTGAGCTTAAAGTTAATTTACTAGAGTTTTCCTAGAACATAGTATTTTTTTCTATTATCACACATCAATTTTACTTTTTAAATCATTAAAAAACGATATGATTTTCAGTTATAACACTCTAATTTGTTAATTATATTTTTATTAATATTGTTTCATATTAAATCCTTCAAATATCGATCATTCAAGAGTAGATATAATCGATCAAAATCCCTACCTAAAACGTTAATTAGACCCTCCCTTTAATAAAAATAATTATTTATTTTAAACGAAGGCCTGACATTTTAATACTTCAATTTGGGCTACGAGTAGTTCTACGTTTCATCTTAATTTTCCTTAGGGAATGTTTATTTGGATAAATTAAAATTTATTTAAATCCCATCATAGATCAGGATAGATCATATTTTGGCAATTGTATATCCCGTAGTAATAAATGCACTCGTGTGATAAATAAGAATCATATATATGTAATAATATAATTAATTCCTGACAGCGCCCTTGCGAGGAAATGGGAGACTGGACTCTTTGTACTTCAGAAAACCCTTTTCAGTAAAATCAACTAAGATCATATTAGAGTAGTTTTTTCACTATCTCCTGAGTAAAACTATTCAGTCCTTACAAATTTCCCAAACTCCTTATCAAAACCGTCGCAAATGCGCTCATCGACACGTTCATCCAAGTGGCCCACTGGATGAGTGTTCTAAATGAAACTCGGACTGTTTGTGGCTGCACTATGATGTAATGATAATTAATTAAGATTCCTCATCAACAATATGCTTAAATATCTAATGAATTTTAATTCCTTCGATCAAATGTTACATATAAACAGATTTAAGCTGCTTCTTCTCGTCAAATTATCTCACGTCATCCATGAGGGCATTCTTCTCAAATTCTTATGTATATTAATAGAACCTAGGAAAAAAGTCGATACCGTAACAAAGTCAAATATTTTGTGAAATTATGGAGATATATTTTAATTCGGGGGAATTTAGCAACTCTATTCCAGGCCATTTAGGGGAATTATCCGTTGCTAAGTGTAGGTTGCGGTTGCCTTAATAGCCTCTCACAGGTTGTGTCGATAATTTTGTTATATTAAAATTCAAATTTGGCTGCCCACACCGACAATGATTTCACGGACAACTCCGCGGATCAGAAATTATAAATTATTTAACACCCCATTATAACCATACCGCGTTCCTCGTGGGTATGAGTATCATCACGCTTCTGCAATTCCGCACCGGCGAATGCTATGAAATCATCAACGCTGCCTTTCAAATCGATCATCTTTAATACATAATCGTAAAGAATGATGATTATGGAATCGAGTCCAGAAATCAATTTATGAATTTCCTCTTATGTTATATTTAGAAAAAAAATCACAGATTTTTTTGGCGGTCGTATGTGATGGATTTATCTTCCGGTGTATTTGTTACCGTTAAAGGTTCCTGCTAAATCGGGGATGATCACTCCTTCGTCGGTCCAAATTGACACCGAGTTTGGATCTCTTGCCTCTAATCATTATTTTCCGATCACACCTCCAATAACGACTTCTATTATGGGCTCCCTTTGATGTTCCCGCCGCGTGCCGCCTGCCATCCCAAAGAAACGGTATTAAATAAGGGATTGATTTGAAGAAAGGCAATAATTGACATGTGCATCGGTTTGCATCCGCGGTGCGATATTTCGCGGCCACAACTTGTAATTAATTTGCAGCATCCACCAAATTGAGAGGAGTCTTCGTATCGAGATGCTGTGGCGGCATCTCAATGAAAGACGAAGTAATGACCGTGCCGAGAGGCTGTTTCGCGAGACTCCCGCGCATCTCATCATCACGCTTCGTTGCCACCAAAAATATATGCTCACCTCCAAATATTTATGCTAACTCCATAATATTACATTTGATGCAAAGCGTATGTAATTTGTGTTATTTAGCAAATTTCGACCTTTAATTTGGACACCGCCACGAGACACATTTTATGCCGCAGACTCCATACAATGTAAGTGATCGAGTATTAAGATTTGTATTTGAAGCGACGTGCAGCAAATCTTCAATGAAAAAAAACCGATTGATTCTTGAGGTATAATCAAAATTTATTCCTGTCTGGATATTCTAGATTTTGAAGCATTTAATGTAACCTTAAATTAAAATTATTGCTTGATATCCTGCATTTAATTATGGGTCATACAAAACATCAAACGGGTAACTAAAATATACCGCTCTTTTAATCCGAGGCAATTCTATTTTGTTTATGAGAAAAAATCGACGATAGCATATTAGTTTGACAATGGAACGATCAATGAGGACATGATTCAATAAATAGAAAGCTATATTAACACTATCGAGGCCGCATCAAAGGATCAGATCATTGAACGTATTACTTCAAATAGATGTAGCATCTCCATTGTTGTATTTCTGATTTGAAATGATACCTTAATAAATTTATCACCTAATGAAACGAATTTTGATCAATTTTTTTAATGTATCATTTCCATCAAAGGACGAATTTCCCAGTATTTAATTTAATTTGATTAAATCCTTGATCGAAAAATCAAGATTTAATAAAAAAAAATCACAATCTGAATATCAAATCGAACCTTTATAATAAAGGGCACAATAACTTAACCACTATGCCAACATTTATTTTTGAGCTTATTTGCAAATGTATTAAAAAGGATATATCCTATTATAATAAGTTAGGTAATAATGCCATAAATGCATGCAATTGACAGTATTTTTAATGTTCATGGATCAAGTTATAGTTTTTAACATAACTAGAGCCTCCTATTAAATCACCCTCGAGATATTCTACGAATCGGTCTCACATTAAGCTTCCCGATCTAATAATCATCAACCAATTTCCTAGCAATATCAAATTATGAGCCGATCTGATTTATTGATGAAATTGCAACCTGCGAGGCTCTTCCCCGGAGTCGGTGGTAGACCGCGGAGCCGTTAGAGCCTCCATCGACCACGAATTAATATGCGTTATTATGGCAAGGACGTGATGTGTCCTGGGAGTACAGGGCCGGCTCTTCAGTCCGGAACAGACAGCAATTAAAAAATCATAAAACCTGACATATTTCAAAGCGACGTGGCACAGCACTTCAGCAATGACTCGCAAATCTCATTTAAAAATAATCAAATTTAGCAACAAAAAAATCATACACACACTTTTGTATTGCAATCATTTTCAATATGTTCTATATTGTATTTAAAATATGATATTATAAAAATATTTGTATAGAAAATTTCATGGATTTTTCCGACGCTACTGGATGTCTGTTTGACAATCTTGTGAAATTCGCGACCACCTGACTGCGAACAATGGCTCTATTTGCGACCTGAGAATTACGCTCCACAAAAGCATACCAGCCTCAACAAAAATGCATCTTATGTAGATGAAATCGCAGAGCAAAACTGCACATTCTCTCGTGCAAAATTAACGTCTCTCGAACATCTCATTTGGAAGCACGACTGTGCGAATTTAATGATTTCATGTACAAATCCGAAAAGTAATTGCATTTGTTCGCATTAAGTGGATGTGTGTGCACAAATACGTGCGGCAATGCATTATTGCCCAAGCATGATGGATCAAAAATGCTTTTTAATACAATACCATATGCAAACGACTTTTTAATTGTCGAGAACGACGATTGGAAAGCTTAGAGCAAAATTACACACAATTATTTGGTCAAATATTTCGCAGTGCATTGTCGGTGTTATCAATTAAGTTTCACATGCGACATCGATGTGCAATTGGGCTTTGGAAAGTTGATTTTTGCCAGGGCAATTTTTTAATTAAAATTCGCGAGTAGTTTTTAGCCAGCGCCGATTTCTATCGTGCCATAAATAATTTTGGTCAAATTATTGATAGCATTTCATTTGAGATCATCGATGTCAATTCAGCGACGGATCAATATAATTTTTCTAACACTGCATGTGGCGATCATAAATTCAATATCCGCTTTCAACGGTGATTTGTATGCTAATGTGTCTCAGTGATTTTCAAACGGTTTCCATGAGCTGAGCAAAATCAATTGATTTATGATATATGATACTGACAGATTGGGAGTTTTTACTCCCCAGATATTACCCCAAGTTATTATTACTTATTTTGTGCTTTATAATTTTTAAAACTAGGCTAAAAGCTAAATTTTAAATAGGATATACAAAATGGACTTTTAAAATTTTGTTGACTCAAAATCAGTGTCTTTCTTCCGCAATGAAATTAAAAAGCTACCTGTTAGATGGCGAGAAATTGTAGATGATAAACGAAAATATATCATTGATTAAAGTGTCAAATTATGTTTTATTTACACCATTTAAAAAAAATCCCAAAAATGCGCATGAACTTTTGGACTGACCTGATAGAAGTAGCTTCAATTTTTTACTATATCCGATTAGATTTTATTGTTTTGACTTAGTCATGACAAAATATGTAAGCAAGGATATTTCTTATTCATACAAATCGCCATAAGGTTATGGCTCGCTGTATTCATGGTAAATGCATTTTAAATCAAAGGTATACAAATCAAATGTCACAATCAGAGTACCCCCGTTATTAGGAAATATTAGATTGAAAATTTAGTGTATTTGAAATACAAAGGTCTTATAGGTTGATTGTTCTTTAGAAGCTTCTTTCTTTGACATTTAGAAAATGCATTCAAATTGAATGCAAACATGTGTGACCGTAACGAATTCGCTTCACCGACAAACACATAAATATTGGCGGAATTGAGCTGCACATGCTCCCAGCTTCTTCTGCATTCTTCAAGCTAATTTTCCACATCCAGAAAAAAATGGTAAATAACAGTTTGATATGGGATGTGTTATAAATCTCATGTAAAGCAAGTCGCATGCAGTCGGCCACTCCTCTCACAATAAACACAACTCACATCGCCGGTCGCGAGTTATTGCCCGAAAGTAATATAAATTACACGCTACGGAAACGTTACTTATATTCTATAATACACTTTTATTCATATCTGGACTAGGCGGTATTATTGGGGCGATACGATGCCTGTCCCAGAGGAAATTAATTTTTAGAACCCTCATCAATTTATGTCTTAAGGCCGCAATTTTGTATTTTGCACGATGAAGCGTGAAATGGTTCAGACAATCGCCGGAACGAAGTGTCTCTTGCAAATGCTTTAAACTAAAAAAAAAGCAGTGAAATGAATGTCGACCATTAGCATACATGTTCTAGAAGGAGTTTATAAAAATTGCCGCTGTTAGGTGATTCAAATTGTGATGTAAATGAAAGTTACGACCGCTCGAGGCTCGAGCGCAATTATTTGGTAATTGAAAATCCTGCATTGAAAAACCAGATTGCAGGACATCCGTTCCACACAAGCTTCGATGTTTCATTGCGAGAACAGCTTGTAAATACAGATCGAATTGCACATTTCTCAGAGATCAATTGCTTATCGATTTTAATGGAAAAATAAACGACAGTCATCCATGGACGCCAAAATAGATATATATCCAAGCATATGTAATTGAAAATATTTCTTCTTATGTTACAATTAAATATGAAATTTAATCTATTGGAAGTTTTAATATATATATATACAAAAGCATCGTTAATTTAAAAATCACTCATTCATTTTTTATCTACAAATCATTTGGATTTTGCATGTAAACACATTTACGCGATAATTGATTGCTTCGCGCTAAATAATCCACAAATACAAATCTACCTGGTAATTAATACATTTATCAATAACTGAATTTATTATTGAATGCAAAATTTCGATGTTCACTTAAACCTTTTTTTGTTGTTCGCTAGATGTGTTCCGCGGAAAATCGCACAAAAAAAGCTACATAGAAAAAGTGAAGATGCATTCCATGGTTTTTTAAAACCGCATAATCTTAAAGCAGCTATATAAAATATATCCAAAATTGCAAGAAAACAGATGACTCAAAATCGTTCTCTTCTTCGGAAGAAATAGTATGCGCAGTGTTAATGTCATCATTGTTTTGTATAGATTTTCTCTCTCTAACAATATAATTCTTAATTAGTAAAGAAGTCTCTATAGTCCCAACCTCTAAAAAATATTTTTTATAAAATGGCGACTAGCCTTATTTCTGCAGTTTTAATTTTTTTTAAACAGTTCAAAATTAAATTTTAACATAAATCTGGTAGGAACAATAGAACCTTATATATAAAAAGTACATATCCTATTTGAAGTAAATTAGTTAATTAGAATTTGAAACATCATGTCAACCGCATTGAAAAAAGTAGTTATGAGAAAAACGCATTTAAAGATTTCATTCAGATAGGACAGCCTTAGTTGTCGCGTCACTAAAATAGCTATAGCTCCGCACTATTACTAAACGTACTATTTATGAAATTAAAAAAAAATCTTTTAAAAAACCGCATAATTTCGCAAAAAAATAATTAAAAAAAGGAGAAGTGTAATATAATTTCTTTTGGACTCAGTTTTTTATTTATATCCCTTTTTTCCCCCAAACAAGCATCCGATCTCTTTATTAAACTGTATGTTGATCGCATACATACTATTAAATTCTATCTGGACGAATACTAGCACAATGGTCAATAAATAGAACAACCATCCGGACAGTGAGAGGTAATTTGTTTGATTTCAAATACGAATAAATATTGCAGATTATATCGGTATTTATGCTAATTCTTTGCTAAAAAATCATGCATTTCATTATGCAATAAGAAAATGATATGAGGTTGTATTTATTGCAGTGGTAACTTGTTAAATTGATTTGTCCCGCTTAAAGCAAATATTAGTTACAACATTTCTAAATAAAAAAGCCACATGATATGTTTAAATACACGTCGAAAGATTACAGGGAAACTTCCTCTTTATTCTAAACATTCAAATTTGAGATTGAACAATTTAAATGAGGAAGAGAATCTATTGAAGATGACACGTATATTGGGAGTTCTATGAAAATCATAAGAACATGTAGAAATATCAATAGAGCTTCTGGAAAAGGATCAATGGTAAAAAAAAACTCGAGGAAAACCCAAAATTGTCGATAGATACATACGTGTTAATGTTACGTCTATTTTTCATCATCTAGCTTCAATGGAAAATGTTAAAAGCTAGAAAAATTGGTGCCACACGAATTATCAGAACAATAAAAAAAAAGACTCATAGTTGCTGTACGGTTGAATTGTACAGTTGTAAAATCAAAAATATGCATTAAAAATGAAGCAGCTGATGCTACTCCAACAATACTTCAAGAATTGGCTCTAAAAATGCGGACTTTTATAAAAATGTAATTAATAATTTATTATCTCGTCGGCAAAAGACTATTGATGCTAATGGAAGCTATTTTTAATGAATAAATTGCGTTTTGTAAAAGTTATGGCGTTTTAATTCCCACCAAGAATTCCGAACGTTCATGTGGTACATCTTAATATTTCAAGTAAAGACTATATTTTTTGATATTTAAACTAATGGGTAACGAAAGTGACATTAATCGGAAGAAGTAACCAAACGTATAGTTTTTCCAAGGGGACTATTGATTTCAATTGAGTTTTCCCATTCCTACTTAGGTAGACATCAGCTCTATAAAGCGAAGCTGTGCTACAGTGTAATCTTCGAAAACATTTTGAAATCCTACCCAACGAGCCGAAATAAATGACTGTGAACGAAATAATTCGTCAGAATTAATGCATATCATATTCAAAGCACAAAGTATCATTAAACCAAAATAAACTGAGACCAAAATGAATAACAAATGGCTTCCTGGCGTTCATTTGCGATTTACGCGTAACTGTAACTAAATGCGCCGAATTCGTATGGAGCTTATTGTCGCTCTTGCAGAACAGCACCGCATTGTTCGGGGAGGGCATTAAGACGCAATCACGGACATGATATTCAATTTTTAATAACTGCAAAATGACATTTTAAGATGTCGCCATAATCGCCGTTACACATTCTCATGTGCGATATTTAAAAAAAAGTCCCGAGAGGCAACGACGTGTGGACGATGAGGCCGAGTGTGCATAATGTATAATGGGTGAAATCTAAGAGCGATTTCCTGATGTTAATTGTTTTGCCATCTCCATCGTGCTTAATTTTTGACATTATTATCATCTTTATTATGCGATCTGCCAAGAAACAGTATGAACTCATTATTTTTTGTGATAATTTTAGCTCAGCAGCGTCGTACATCTTAGTAAGTGGCGATCATTTCCACACCAAATCGCTCATTTTTTATACTAAATCCTTTTAATTTGCTTACGGAGCATTGCTTCAAATTCAAAATTATTACGACATTAGATTTTTATTATGTAAAAATGACCAGGTCCCGTTTTTTTGGGCTCCAGCTGGATAATGAATGAGCGTCCGTTGATACGTCGGCCGAGACAATTTATGAGCGGGCACCATAAAATTGACACCGAGGAATCGAAAACACATAAAGGTGGTCATAACTACCGAATTAAAGGGTAAAAAAGTAATAAGAAGTGTGTGGGGGCCGTTTGCGCGTGTCGCCGGCCCTGCCCTGTAATCAAGTCGCCGGTGTGCAATTATTTCATATCTCATAAGAGAGCACGTACCCCCTAATGCCTAGACACTGCTGCCCTTTTTTATGCCTCTCACACTACATTCAAATATTTATCGATACTGGGAAACGAATGCCCAGCTACACTCTGACCACAAACTACCGGTAGATTAAAAAAATGGACGGAATCTGGCTATAAAGCTTTTGGTTTTCATATTACAAGTTGTTATACAATTGCTTAATTCGTTATGGATGTTGAAGCTTAGTTTTATTTTCTTAGCGTCTTTGAATCAACAAAAAGAGCTATTACATCTATGTACTTTAATAATCTTAAAATCCTTATTTTTTAAATAGATTTCGCAATTAGAATGATTTTATTCTCTTTAGGGTGCTATATCCATCTTCAAATATAGGCTATCATAGAGATATCATAGGGAAATTTTCTAGGGAAAGATTTTTTATGTGGTAGCTTCCTACTCTTATTTGCCTTCCATATGTCATAATGTTAGAATATTATCACTTTAATAAAAAATTTGGTAATAAAATACGAAACATATCCCAAAAGTAAGTGTACTGCAATAATAACGGGCCGTGGTTTTTTTGTTTTTTAAAGATTAACCATACTGAGTGGTAAAAAGAGATCTTCTGAGTGAGCAAATTCAGGAACATGGTAATACGTAAATTTACGTTGTAGTATCCAGTTGCGTGAAATATGTCGTTAAGAAACCCTGCAAAGTGCGAGCAGGTCAATAGCGCCCGCGAGTTTCTTGAGCAATTTGAATTGGAAGGTGAGGATTTTCTGAACTCTATTGTGACTGGAAATAAAAAGTGGGTGGTTCATTACATGTCTGAGTCAAAAACATAGTTGCCACAGTGGTATCGCACCAATTCTCCATCTGCCAAAAAATCCAAAACCACAATTTCGACCAAAATAATTAATGGCCTACGTGTTTTGGGGCCAAAAAGGCATCGTTTTGGTGAAATTTATGCCTCAGGTAGAGTTCATCAATGCACAGCGATATTTTAAGACTTTAAAAAACTTCAAAAGAAGCATTCAAAACTAAAGGAGGGGTATGGTGACGAGAGGAGTGTTCTTATTGCACGACAACGCCCGACTTGGTTCCTTCAGATTATCATCTATTTACCTCCCTGAAAAAACACTAGGGTGGAATTAAATGTTCAACCGACGAGCAGATGTAAAAAAAGGTTCTGAATCGGGAAAAGGAGCTGGCGAAAGAGTTCTTTGAAGAGGGCATAAAAAGTTTGTGCTTGTGCCACGGCTCACCAGATGCATTGAACGGGATAGCGATTATGTTGAAAAATAGTTAACAATTGTATCAACAATATCCTATTTTTTTTTCAAATCCATTTTTTCTAAAAAAATATAAAAAAATAGTACACTTACTTTCGGGATATGTCTAGTATCTATGTGTGAGGGGCAAATTTATAATTGGAAATTTATTCATACATTGGCGGTTCTTAGTGGCTTTATTAATGGCCTCTATTTTTACTTTTTCAGATCTACGAATTTAATGGAAAGTCTAAATCGAAATGATCGATCAAGAATATTAATATTTCTGATCTCCCTAATTTGTTAATATGTTGAATATTTTTACCAAAACTCAACTCTTTGCGTCCGTGCCTGCATTTTCGCGTGACAACAGAATAACGTAAAAGTCCGCCGGTACGCTAGACGTGTTAAAAATTACGTTAAAACATTAGTTCTTCATAATAAAAGTTCAGAATCTAAACTGTTATACTTGATACTAGATTACATTTACATGTTATGAATTCCTTTAAATGTCAAATAGTTTATATCTAACATAACACATCGCTCAATATCCTACAAACTTATTGAGTGAAGGATTATTTGGGTCTAAAAAACTTTTTTTCGAATTTTCGACCGTTCAACCTCTTGTTTGTTTTTTCACCCTAAAAATCTGTGTTTTTTAAATGTTTTAAAATAATATTTAGGGGTCGCTACCAAGATTTGAATTTTCATTAAAAAAATTAAAACACTGTTTTAATGACTAAATTGTATCAATTAATATAAAACATTTACGTGTAAAATTTCAGTGAGCATAGATAGACTTTATTTTTGCTTCATTATAATTTTTCAGGACCCTCTGTGAAATAATGTAATATAATAATATAACCATTGTTTTTATGTATTCCACTAATTTGTTTTAATCATTCAGTTGTTCAATTTGAATTTTTATGGGATTTTCGGGTAGGGATCGAAATGGGTCGACCGATAGTCTTGGCCGCGGAAAGATGTACTAATTCAGCGAAATTCATACTAAAAAATCAATTAGCTCTTTTAATATTCATTTATAAATTATGATTAGACATCTCGATATCAATGTGTTGTAAGAAAATAAATACCATCGTGTACATCGATTTGATCGCTCAGTGTGCCAAAATCAGAATTGTTAAAGTTTAAAAATTATTATATAATAAAATGTCGCCTTATTTGTGAAAAGGCTTCGCTGGTGATCATTTTTTACGTTTATTGCTGACAAGAATTATTCTCGGAGAAACAGGACATAAACAGGAGGCAATTTGAGCAGAATAACGACCCCCACCGCGGCAAAGAGGTTAAAGTTTTTATGTCGCCCTGGGTGTTTGTTGAAATTGGTCGGGCGGGCAGCAGCAAGCAGCATCTTTATAAATATTGTTATTTGGGGCAATTTGTTATGATGTAAAATTTCATCGGGGCCATGTTTATAAGGCAAAGGGGTCGGTCGCTCAAATTGTCAGGGGGGTTAACGAAACGTCGCCTAATGAACTCGCACAATTTATGCTGCATTACCGTCGTCGGGGGCGGCCTCGTAATCTACAATTTGGTAAATGTGTTCAACACCTAACCCCAGCCTAATTGCTCGTTCTTCTGCCTGAATTTCTATTGCTTCGTTGTGCCAGGATACGACAATCTGTCAACCCGCTTCGCTCCTAATCGTTTTGGGACCTTTTTAAATTATCAGATCGTTTTGAAATGCGATCACTGCCCACATTAACTTGTAAAAAATACAAAAAAGTTAATTTCGATAAAATTCCCCCCGTCTCTGTTTTTAACCTAAATTTAAATTGAATTTTGTTTTAGATTATGGGGGACTAAAAACGCTAAAATATCGTATCATCAACCAAACTTTCATTATTTAATCAAACTATTATAATGACAAATTTCATACCATGTTCAGATTCAATTCAGAAGATTTGATGTATTAATATTTCTGATAGATTGCTTGGATTTGAAAATTTCCTGATTTTGAAGAAAGTCATACAGAATCGCCTTTTAGCTATATTCGATCTTGTGTTTTATGGAGGTTGTAACCCTAGGGTCAATACCTCCCTACATTCGATTTTGTTAGTCATTTTTTGGCTAAGATTGTTTTTTTTGCATTGTTTAAGTTGACTATGTAATATTTTCTACAAGTACAATTTTTTTACAAAATATATTCTTAAATTACATATAGGGTGTTTCTTATGAACTAATTACTTCTATTAATGTAACTGGTCTAAAATGTTATACAGCGTTATATATAAATACTAAAACCAAGTTTGTCGATTATCCAGTAGCTTAATAGATCTTTACATCTGCCAAAATGAAAAAGAAATTGGCACTCAAGATACAGGATGTTTAATTTATAGTCCTCAAAATTTGCTTTCTATTTATAGATTATTATAATCACCACCATTAATAAAATATCTCTTTATTTTGGTAATGTTGTTTGATAAGGGTCTGTAAACGGTTTTAGGGTGAAAATTTTGTAGATATGCTATCATAATTCGCTAACGAAACATTTTTCTGAAATTGATACATGAAATTTCATTATATTTAATTATTGTTACAAACACCACATGCCTATTTAAAAATTTACTTAATTAAAGCTTTTCTGAACTTTGTGCTGAATATCTTTGATGACATGTTGTCTTTTTGTCACTCTTTTTAATCTATATATAATTGAACCACATCATTTTGTATTATGTGTTACATTCAACAACTTAGATGAAAATGAACCAAGTGTATCCTATGTATATGATGCTGGATCGTTAATATAAAAGTTCTAGTTCAAATTTAGACTGTGAATAAATTTTAACCTCACCAAAAAATTTGGAAAATCAGATATATAATACTACCCTGATTTCCTTGAGCTGGAAAATTAAATACTGGGGTGATTAATAAAGTTGTGCTGGCTCGCTTATGAGTGATTGAATTCGCAATAATCTAAAATTCCTGTTTAAATAATCTTATCCTAACTTTATCGATATGGAATACTATGAAAACTACCCCATAAAAATATTTCCCTACAAAAGTCTCTTATAAAGATCACCAACATCTATATCTGTGATTGCACCTTAAAAAGGAGATAAATGGTTATGTTATTGATTGAAATTTAAATATGTTTCGTCTTATTATATTAGGAATTAAATAGACATCAAATTGATCAAACATGTGAAATAAAACCTAACCTAATGCATGAAATCAATCCCGAAAAATCATCAGTGTTGATGAATTATTCAACCATTGATTAAATAACTTGATATTTGATAAAAAAAAAATACTTTCCAAAAAAATATATATCTGCAATTGAATCGGTATTCTTAGGTCGTCTTTCGCGAAACGTTTTATATAAATCGCAGTCAGACAACGTGTTAATATTGCGGTGGCTCGGATCCTTTGCGAATGCCGCCGGCAGCAGGGTGTGAAGGTGGATACGTAGTCGTCTCCGTGATGAAGGGTGATCTTCCATGTCATTTCGAAGGAAATTGGATCATTTTACACGTTGTGTGTGGCAAACATTACGCAGCCTGCTCAAGAAGGATCGCAGTTTTTCGCAATTTCTTCACGGCCTCATCATCATCACGACTCGACTCGTGATGTTCTTATTTACCTAAACGGCATCTTGATACGACCTATGCGAATTTGTTCACGTAATTTTCGGTAGATTAAAATCTCAGGATGATGAAAAGTTGCGTAATAAAAAAAATAACATCAAAATGCTGCATACGGATGATGGATGATACATTGCGTTTGAGCTTTTATGCATGCACCTATTTATGGATGATACGTTATTTTTTGGACAAATTAAATTGCAGCTTGATATTTCTATACTAATAAAAAGTATCGCACGCAAAGCCAAAAATTGCACAACCCAAAAGTGGAACAAAGCTTAGAAATCGGGCCCAACAATAGATTGTAAGTGCGGTCCAAACGTCACACAAATTTGATCGATGATGCTGAGGCAATGGACCGGTCCTGGCTGATTGCTGCCGGTCGTACAGAACAACAATAATAATAATGGTAGAAAAAATACAACTAGTGGGAAATAAAATGGTGTGTACGTAAAATGTTCTGATAGTGTTATAATGATAGGGCGGACGTCACGTTCGTACCCGAATAACCGCGTGTGGGTCACTCTTGCGGCCACCCAGTGCTTCATTACCACTGGACGCTTTATTTGTTTATTGCCTCTATTTGTAATGCACTTTTTGGGATGCTATGCCGTGTTGATGGATTGCGGGAAAAAATCTGAAAACACAATAAGCCATCCTGATCCGTTACTCTGTTAACGCCCAAGAAATAGCTACATACAGACTCAAAATCGACTTTTTTTCTTTCAAACATATACAAATCCTTGATCCATATAATTACAATCGATGTCAATGACAAATATCAAGGAACTTGTGTAATAGCGTACGTTAACCAATTTTGAATAATTGCAATTGTCTCAGATTAGATTAACACTTGACAAAAAATTAATCATAACTTTAAGTGATTGTATTTAATTTTTGTGGTCGTATTGCTTAACACAAGTCACCAAAGAACCTTTTTATTATGCCTGAAGCGATTTCATTGTCCCAAATTTACATTGTTAAAAAATCATACGGATCATCTAAAAATGATAATTGTACAAAAATATGCAAAACGCATCGCTGCAAAAATAAGAAATTCTGACGGAAAGCGTTCCATTGAATATTGCTATTCAAGATAACATTTCAATGAAAGACCTCCTTAAGACGTTGATGGCAATAAAAGGAACTAATTCAAAGAATCGGATGCTGCCATAGAGAATATTAAAAAAGTAAACGTCGCCAAGAAAACCGATCTCACAAGAATAAGAGATAATTAGCAACGAAATCGCTTAATAATGATTTTAGCAATGCATTTTTTCAACAGTATAGTAATCTTATGCAAAAATAATATATTTTTGCACCATTGGATAATTTTCTTCGTTTAGGATCATTTTTTCGCAATTTCCTCAAAATAAATCCAATGTACTTATTAAATGATGTTTTATATGTTATAATACGATTAAAAATATATTCAAGAATCCTTATTTTCCTATTCAAAGTCTTGAAAAAAAGAGGACCTTCTACTGTACATATTTTTAGTTCGTTGATGCATTCAAACAAAATATGATAAAATTGCTCACATTTGAATGATGTTAACAATTAATACTAAATTATTTTAAAAAGGGGGAAAACTCCACAATTTTACTATGAATAACCAAAGTATTATATATGTAATTTTGCAAGCTGTTATACAAATCATTGAATGTTTTAAATATGATAAGTCTATGCATTTGCAAATCAAACTAATCAAATAATGGCAGAATGTCCGAAATATCAGAATGCCTTTTCTGTATAAATGTTAATGTAATTTTAAGTCGTTTTCTATAAGATATGAACATTTGATGGAGAATTTGTGAATTGGTAAAAAATGTATGAATGTAATTAATACGTTTCCAAAATAAAATAAGGATTGGCATATTAACGAAATGAATTTAATCCTTTATAAAGTCCCAATAAAATTGGACCCTAAAGAATATGGCACCATTAAGGACGTGTGTTTATGATCGGCTAGGATAAGTGAAATTAATTCTGGGACAGGGTGTATGTAAATCGCGGTGGATGAGGCTCACGGCGTACCCATCTTCCTTCCGCTCGATCATCGGGCGGACTTTTCGGGATTGTCGATATCAGAACGGGAGATCCCGGCAGAAGCTTTAGTGTCCCGGGATAGGCTGTATTTAATTTATCCGGGCAAAGTTATCCGGCACATCTCGACATAATTCCACGCCGCCACGTTCACAAGTCAAAAGTGGGTAAATTCCCGGGGAAAGTAAAGTCGAGGGCGATAAGAATCTCCGCGGCAACCAATAGCAATGAAATATACTGTTGGCGTGCTACATTATCGTAGATCCCTCTACATCTGTGCCAGGCAATTCCGCCTGCGGAATTATCGCGCTCTACAGTCGTTCTCTCCACAATTTGTCGGGTATACTCGTTTGCTCCACAATTTGTCGCTATATTATTTCGTTATCTGAGAGTGGCCGGGGGCAAAGTGCCATCACTGCAAACTGCCGTCGACAAAACTCCCTTATCTACAACTCCGCGCACAGCGCTCAAATAAAGGGACGCCACCCGCTCGGATTATACGCTTTTTTCCATACATTCCACTTACATCAAAACTTATGTAAAATTTTAAAATTTCAGCATTATAGCATGCATATAAACATCATTCTCTGATTCAAACACTGAGCGTAAAAATCGTACACGCCAAACAAAAAATTATTTAAATCGCACAAACTAAGCTCAGCAAATGTTGACTTTATCGTTTTTAAATACCATTTATTTTCATTTATATTTCTATTCAATATAATACATAAATCATATTACTATGGGAAATGAGATTTTAAACATAATAATTTGGATTTTAATAATATTTTCCGTCATTGCAATCCGCAAAAATATACCAATGTAACATTCATATTTCTTCAATAGCGCACATATTTAAAACATATTTAACTTGCACACTTATTATTAAAAATTCGTTTATTTTATATACAAAATACTGACTTAATCACCAATCTCAAACTAAGTTAAGGAAAGAAGTACAGGTTGCGGCAGGGAAGCTTCCTTATTTGAAACGCGCACTCTGAAGTAACAATTATTTTGAAAATAATGAAATAACACAAACGACAAAATTTAATGTTTTTATCATATAGATTTAGTAATAATTAAATAGATATCTCTTAAACTGTTCGTGATTTTCATTTTTAAAATAAGGTGGTTTCTCTGTTGCACCCTATACAATATAAGTAGTCTCTTATTAGAGTATAGCCAAGATTTGTGATCATAATACCATTAATTTGTATCTTTATATAAATAAATAATTTTGGCAATCAATCAGACATTCATTTGAAACGTTTAAAATATTGATATATTCAGAATAAATTTGTAATGTCATTCGATATGTATATTAGTCTTCTTTTAATCTATCTTTGATACTTTTTATTTTTCGAGCGTTCTCTACAGACACAGTGAAAAAATAACATAAACAGACCTTTATTTTTATGATTTACTCAGTTTTATGCCTTTAATCTTATATAAAATACCGATATCACAGACAATCATATGAAAAATATATCCTTTTAAAAAATATATTTATTTTATTTTCGTTTTTATTGGTTGTCATCTATTCATCGCGCTTAATTTTTTAATAAAATAATTTATTTAAAAAATAAATAAAATGGAGTTAATTAAGAATCGACGCCAGTGCTGTGGGTCGAGAAGAAGATAATGGCGGGCGGCCGCCCCCAGCTGCCTTCACTCCCGCCCGATCAGATAGCGGGCGGCAATAATATGACGACACTTCACAGTGCTCGCTTTTTAGCGTTTCGGCTGGGGGGCGCCGGGGGGTGGGCGCCGCCCTCAGCCCCCCGGCCAGCTCACAAAGGCAGTTTACGTGAGGGCAGATAGGGATGCTAATAGAAGTTTTCATGAGATCGCTGCGAGGAAACGTTTGTTGAGAGAACGTTTTACGAGGGCGGCCGTGGGGTGGGCGGCCAACAGCCAACAGCCAGCCGCCGACCTCCTTATCTCCTGCATCTTCCATAAACATATTCCTACAAATTATCGCGGCACGTATGCGCCACTTTGCAGATTATTTATCTTTTAATTAATAAAAATTAACCCGACGCCGGCGACTTCCATCACGACCTCCTCGCCTCAAAAACACAGTTCCAATGGAAGAAAGTATGGGTAAAAAATATTTTATTCAAGCACGTATTGCATTGGTCTCTTCACCTTTACATTTCTACAGCGGCTTTTAATTATTGTATGGCATAAATACACCGTAAGATAAATATATAAGCGTGAAGCAAATCAAAAAGGGTCAAAATCATTAGAAATCATATTTTTTATGCAATTAAAGATCGCAAAGCAAATATTAATTTCTTGCCAAAAAATTGATATATTAATAACCGTATCCTAGATTAACCATGTATTGGTGCTGTGGCAGAAATTTGAGAGATTAATCGTCTCGTTCTAGATCATCTCCTACTTAAAATTTCAATTCAAATAATCTTATCCCAACTTAACCACATGTGGAAGGAAATGGGAAAAAACTCTTATGGAAAACGCCTTCATCTGATAACAGATATGTCACTTTAAGACATTATTTTGATTTGTAATTTAAGCTCAATCGAGATATTTTGTATTTCAATATTAAATAATAAGCTAGAAAAATATTTGAAGCATATGAAAAATATCTTTTACGAATATCAATATACCCTATATATAGAATCCTTATACTTTTACGCTTAATATTGATGCCAAAATATAATTTAATATATTGATAAATTGCGTTCAAACTTTCACATGGTACTATCGGAAAATACTATCTCGTCGTTTTCACTAAGATTTGGCGAAAAGTCTGCTGAATGTTGGTTTATGATAATCACAAAAGTATCCGTGTTAGTTAAATGGATGTTTTGAAAGTTTGGAGTTGTGTGATCTTTTTAAAACGAGGTCCCTATGGGGAGGGCTAAAGGGGGGAGAATTGTCACGGAAGAAGTGTGAAAATGAACGGCATAGTCTTAAATTACACACCGGCAAACTTATCCGTGCTCGGTGCACAGTGACGGCCCCAAGCCAATAACCGGCTGTTCCCCAAACAAGATTGAGAGGGCGGATAAGGGATGGCGCGCCGGCGGGGGCGCGCGTGAGAACGGGAGAGCTGCCGATCGGGATTTGATCCCGTTCCCATCCAATTACACGCTCGAGCTGCGCCATAGTGACGCTCCTGCTGCGAAAAAAGGCGTCGGCTTGGAAAACTTTCGGAAAACGGTCTCACGAAAAATTACCCACACATAATCGCAATCTTAGACATTTGAAGTGTGAAATTGTTTTATACTCATCTGCGTGCCTACATTTTTTCTGCCGTTCTCTCTACAATGGTGAATATCCTCGAAGCCTTAATTTTTTTATCGTATGCTGTTTTTATTACTTTATTTTATGTACAGTCAAAAAGCTTTTTATACAAATACAGTGTCTTAGATTTAACAATAAATTGTAGAATAATTTTACTATTCATCGACGTTTTCACATTTCAACACAAGCTGAAGATCTCTGAAGCTTATGACAAATTTAGAATATGGGAAATATTTAAATTTCTAATAGAATGTCTCGATCCAGCTTTTGTCTAACTTCTTGGATCTAAAAAGGTCAACGGTACTAAAACGATTAATAAAATCGAGAATTGGAGAATTTTACTACTTATTTAATTTTACTGCATAGCTCGTTTTATACTCATAATTCCTATTCAGATAGACCTATTGTAACTTAACCCTCAACAAACGACCTAGTTTTGCAAAAATATCAGCAGAAAATCGATGGTATTTTAACTAAAAAATTACAAAACTAGAAAACGTCCAAAATTTAGTTAAATTTAATTACATTTGATCGAAATTTTCAGAAATTTGTACACTTTTTTATTATTTATTTGTATTGTGAACAATTAGAATCTATGTATTCCAAAAAATGGTCAGGTCTTTAAATTCAAATTTTCAAAAATGAGTGTGATTTTATTCAAATGCAACATATTCAGAATATTTTCTTAAAACGTTCCCATGTGTTTCTTATGGATCATATTGAAAATTACGGAAAAATAGCCCTAAATATTTTTTCCTGACCCGAATTTAAAGATTAAACATATGTGAAAAGACATAGAAAAAATCTTTTATTATAAACAAAATATCTTGTGGAAATTGCTTACGTCCTATAATAGATACGGGTCCCTGAGAAGTAGTTAGGGCTAAACCTGTTTGTAAAGAAATTCACATATAGTTTTTAATCATCAGTCATTTCGTAACAGATGACAAATTTTGATGATGATGATTTTTTTGCTTGTCAATATTTTTCATAAATACTAAGATTTGTAAAAACGAAAAAAATGTAAGAACATACGTTTATTGAATGAATGAGAATATTTCTGCGGGCAATAAAATATATCAGTTTTATCGTCGAGGTGACCATCAACGTTTGAAACCGGATAAGATACAGAAAAAATAAGTTTTGAGGTTCCATAGCAAAATGCATCATTGCAAATGAAGCAATCATTAACTCATTAGCACCAGGAAACATAAATTTACGGCTAATTTAAAAGGGGTACTTGCAAATTATAAAGATTACGACATGATTCATCATTTCCGATGATGTGATGATACGAACAATTTGTATTTTTATCTCTGGAGCCAACAGAAAAAATATCAAAGGCTCTTTCCATTTTTAACGAAGACTATAAATTATATACAGTCAGACATAAATGCTTCATATTCCTGGATGATGAATTTATTTGAAATATTAGAATTTTTACATTGCATAGGTATTAAATTTTATGTGCATTTAAACCCAAATGTTGCTTCAATATAATTAGGTTGTAAGAGAAATGTCTTTTTCATTCAGTAACCCAAAGCATATATCATATAGCAAAGGCGGAAAAGGGATTTTCCCGAAGGGTGATTTTACAAATGCATTCTGATTTATGAAAAATATATTTCAAATCATAATAATTAATATTTATTTCCATGTTTACGAATTATTTTATCAAATAAACTCGATTTTAAGCACCTTTTAGAACACGATTTTGCTCAATGAACTAATCCATATATTGTATTATGATAGCCTTCAATCAATATCCAATGCCGGTCATTTTTCATTATTTCAAATTTTATCTTTGATATCTCCTCTGTCATACGTCACACATTTTCGGAATAAGGTAATTCAATTTCTGATAGGATGTTTTTGATACGGATATGTATATTTGTAAAAATTTATGATTCGCTTGATACAATAAGAGAAGCGAGCGGTCCGGATAAGTAGCAATATTCTCCCCCGCTGTCCAAAGCTCGCATATCATAATGAGGTATCCCATCCCTAACTCACCACGACACCGTCCGCCAACCAAATACAATTGTACCCGAGGATAAAATATTGTTATAGACATGGTAAAAAGGGCGCATATCCACCCTCGCCAGGATCACAAGGACGCAAGAGAGGCCCACAGCCATGGAGGACGAACCTTCTTTGGGGAGGGCAACACGAGGAGTTACGCCGCCGTTGCGCTCGACAGCTCGTCTCAAAAAAGGTAAAGTGATGTTATTCCGGTGTAATGTGGTAGCCGGGACACAATTCTATGAAGCTCGGACCGAGAATGATGGAGAACGGAATAGCCACTGGCTGGTGTCCACGAA
Organism: Stenopsyche tienmushanensis; assembly: GCA_008973525.1. NCBI lineage: Eukaryota > Metazoa > Arthropoda > Insecta > Trichoptera > Stenopsychidae > Stenopsyche > Stenopsyche tienmushanensis. The sequence goes on along the minus strand of WACJ01000424.1, from coordinate 106,887 downwards.
TGCGAGGACTTGGACCTGGATTTGGATAAATTACGCCACACGAGATTTATATGCCTCATTTTTAAACAGCCACATTCAAATCATACGACATTCTTCCTCTTATATTTATATGCCCCGGCTGTATTAACATAACGTGGTTTGTTTTTACATTGTGACAAAGGTGATTGGTCATCTCAGAAAAATGTATAAATCCTTTATGAGACATCATATCACATGCAAAGACAGGCGCTTCTACATAGATAATATCAACTTTTCAAATAATAATATATTGGACTCACATTATTGATTATTTATGTAAATTTGCAAGCAATTTTCATTTTTTTCTGGAATAATGAATATACTAATATATTAAATAAATTATTCTAAATAAAAGCGAAATATCACTCAAAAGGTTTCGCTCGTGATAACATTAACGATTCTGCAGTGCTTAATAATAATGAAAAAAATCTAAAATAAACTTTGCATTTGAATAATATAACTTCTACTTAAATAATTTTATCTAGCCATAGGTAAATTTAATAGCACATCATCAGATATCAAAGTATAACAGCAAATGTAACAAATAAAAAATTAGAACTAAATATTGATCGTAAGAATTTTATAAAGGACTTATTCAAACCACTACCAAATTTAGGTATTTAAAAGCTTTTAATAATATTTAATGCAAATCACAGAGCTTTGAAAAGCTTAAATAATATTCACCAATCATACGTTTATATATAATTAAGCTTAAACATTTGAATTATAAGTCCAATGGTAGCATTATACGAATCATTTGTAATAAATACACGGTTAGGGGTGGTTACAACTACCTCATAATTGCATGTAAATAGGTGGTTTGAATGCATTATCTTATCAAATATTTATGTTATTAGAAACGCTCAGATGATTGTACTATTTGTATTCATACGATAAAGTGTATATATTTTAACATTTTATAAATACACAATTGGAATTTATTCTTTAATGTTTTGCCAATACTACAGAATCCCTCAGATTAAATGCTTAATATTAGTTGCCTTATTAAATATCCATATTTTGAACAGTTTTTTGAGTACTATAATTAATAAATTGGACAGCGACATTTTATTTTTATAAAATAACAATATAATTAGGCTTTATGTTATCGCAAATACAATGTATTCATACATATGTATATGCAAAATAATGATTCTACAGTGAAAGCTGTGGATCGTTTAGTATGCAGACGTATCAATTTTTTGCCCCAGAACGTACAAATGAATAAACGTGGGAATTAAACCCCACTGTCCATTATCTAGCAAATCCAAGCAGGAGTCCATTTTCCAAAATAAAAACGGTGTTTCTGGGTGGTTCGGAAAAGAATCAAATTTGCATCGGTCGGACGGTAGATTAAACGGGCAGAAAGGCAGTGCGAACACCGCCCACATTACCTGCCGCCTACTTGGCGTAGAGTGCGGCAAGTAGGCGGCGGGAACAAATCCTCCCGAGGGTGCCCCCTTAATCTAATCAGCGTGCAGGTCCCGGATTCGACTCCCATCAGTCTCTTTCAGCCGGCGTTAGTGTCGAGGAGATTATACCCTGCTAATCTGAGGGCGGTTTTGGGCGGGGGTGGGATCCGGGATAAGCTTTTATATGTCACTTAATCCGGCTCGTACGGAGGTCGCCGCCTAACGGAACGTGAGGTTGTGAAGTGACGGACATCGCTGGCGTTTCCAGGATCAGGATCCTGGCCGGATGTGGGTCGCTAACTTAATGAGAGCTTAACTATTTGCCTGAAATAGGCTGCCAGGTAGGTTTGGCCGCATGTATTTTTCATGTGCCCGATCCCACATGTCCCTGTCCAGGGTGAGAGCAAGCCGACGTAACGTGAGCCCCTAATAAAAATAATCCACTTAGCCCCCTGCGAACCTAATTGCTACAACACCCCCACCCGAGTATTTGGACGAAAATGCGAATAAAATTACACGCATGGCACAATGGAACCCTACGCTTTTAGGGGATACTGTATGAACTGATAACCGAAATTTAAACTGGCTTTCCCGGAAATTTTCACATACATTCTATTACACCAACAATGAAAACATCGACCTATGAGATTTCAAAAAGATATTGTATCTATTCATCAGAAGATTTTAACTTATGTAAGCATGATTGATAACATACGAATTACCTTTATAAACAAGGACATGTATATTCAATATCTTCTAAATCTTGGACTGGAAAGCGACTGTTGAGTGACTGAATTTATAACGATGATCAAATCATACTGTCTCAGAAATTTTTGCCTATCTAAAATTTAAAGTCAAATAATTCTATGCTAATTTTACGGCATATGGAAAGCAAATAGGAATCCACCATATGAAAAATTCTTTTCTTAAGAAATTCTTCTATAAAGATCGCCTATAATTGACGTCAACTAAAATGAAGAACTTAAATTTGAATCATGTTTATAACTAACCTAAAGGTACTTGGTTGGTATTTAAAATAATATAAACAAGGATTTAGATTAAATATAAGTCGATATCAATTGAAAAATAAAAAAAAATATGAGCTTACTCAGCATCTCAAACGTCTCACTAAAAATTAAATGGATCGCTCTAATATCTGTACATCCATTAATTTATCTTATTTATTTATCCATCATAATTAAATGTATGTTTCAAGTGTTTATAATTTCGATAACACAACATCAAATTTGAAATTACGTTGGGTTCAAACTCGTAAATAAGGATGATGTTGCGATAAGTATGATACAATAACCACATGCCTTCTTGATCCTTTTATTCATGCATTAATTTAGTTAGTAAAGAAAGTGTAAGTCTTGCCCTCGAGCAAAATTCATCCTATATAGGCTAATATTATGATTAAAAAATATTAATAAAAGCACATACTGATGCCTATTTACATAAGCAAAACAGCTCTTAAAATGTTTACTGTTTCACCTTTGTTTAGTGAATGAGAATGACGCTTTGGATACATAGGATGTTTTATATCTAATCCTTTTTGTTTTACATTTGAACACCAAAAAGGCAAATTAAATTCACCACGGAGATGAAATGGGATTATAATCAGATTCCAGGAGACATACAAGAGATACGTGGTAGAATTATCGTTTTTGACGTGCGCAACCTGCCAAAGATGCGCATGCAAAATATAGGATTTTCTCGAAAAATTGTAGCTATTTATTATTTTTGCGTGCATTCCCTAAGGTGAAAATTCAGGAATATATTATTATTTATGAATATTCGCTACAGACAATAGTTTCTTCCATAAAAACCGCTCTGTTTGTGATTATGTTGATCATACAATTATAACAAATTCCATAATAACTATCATAGTGATTGAGCTTAATAATAAACATGTTTATTCACAACGAAATGCTAATCGACACATCCCGTTAATACCGTATAATGACATTGCATATTGTGCCCATTAATATTAAGGATGCGCGAGCTTCCAAGAAGGAATTCGATCCGGTAAAAAATTCGCCAATAAAGTTTTATTTCATGTTTTTAAACGGCTTAATATGGAATAATAGCATTGTAAATAATATGCATTTAAATATAAATGTAATTTTGCGAAATTATATTCGCACATTAACCATCAATTCACATAAGTTTGCAGTTAAATTTTGATGGTAAGCTGAAAACACGTCCTCAGCAAGTCCATTAAGTATCGCCAATAATTTGAATGATATTGCATAAGTATGCTAAAATTATAGCAGACGACTTCAGTCATTAACATTCTACATTGTAGCTTCTGACAATATGCCAAATCGAAAGTTTTGCTCATCAATTCATATTTGCATATGTGTAATTTATGATCCACTACCACCGGTATCGGAACCCGCCTCTCGGACGCTAAGGTGTTTTTTATTTATACCACTTTTTGTGTTAATTAGTGTGTTTTCCCTTGACATTTATGAAATATAATATGAAGACATAATATTTGAAAAAATACGCGGCGGAAAATTTGCATAAATAATACATCGTAGGAGGTAAAAGACCACATATCTCATCGCAGGTCGTAAATTAACTTATGATTATTAAACGTCAATATACGAATAAATTTCCTGTTGCCGTTGCGGTGTTGAAATTCTGTTTCATTATTATTCAAATTAATTACGACGCTATGGAATGTTTGCTGATGGTGAGTGGTCCATTCATTAGTTTTCGGGTCTCATTGACCCTTTTGATGTGACGTCATTAGTACGATATTTATTTTTAAATCGATTACAACAGATTATGAAAATTTACAGTCGGCTGACGGTGTGAATTATATTATATAATGGAGCTATGAATTCTTAAAAAATGTGACTCAAGCTGAACATGTATTGAGATACAATATATGCATATTTTATTAGACGTAAGAGTAAAGATTGTCGTTTTCTAGTTGAAACTAGTGTAAAATTAATACAACATCATTAAAAATCATATAACGATAGGTTGACTTTCTCAACAACCCTTTTAACTTTTTCGACTCGGAAATATTTTAGTCATAGTTTTGTGTATTAGATTCCAATTCCAAAAGCTCTTTGAATACGAAGATCAATTTATTGATCATCGTCATCTCTCATGCAATATGCTTGACAAAGATTATGAATAGTTTCTTTTGCAGATAAGACATATTTATTCACTCAAAATGCTTATATATTTTATAACAGATTATAAATGGGTATATTTATCAATCAAATTATTAAAAATATTGTAGACTTTATAAAATATTTCAAATCAAAATAAGGGTTATCTTAAAAATGCAAAATACTAGGGCTTCAAACCGCTATGTTTTTTATTTCGGTTTTCGTTCTTATTCAGTTCGGTTATGATTTTGGCTCTGACAAAAATAATAGTTTCATCGGTTATCGGTTTTTGATTCAGTTCCAATTCGATGTTTTGCAAAATACCATTGAGACAAGTATCAAAATATACGCAAATTTAATTTGCTTAAAAATATATGAAATTTCAACAATATTGTTAATTGAATAAGTAGCAAAACTTGATTTATTCCAAGGTCACTTCAAATTATTTTACACCCTGTTTATCTTCCCCTCTCTTTCTTTGGCTTTCTTCCTTCCCCTGATAATTGATGGCTTTCCATCCCTCAGTAAACCCATAAAGTTGATTATTCCGAGATTCAATTATCGATTTCTCTGACGAATAATAAAGTAGAAAACTCGTTTGATTTCATAAATGTTTAATGTCCCTCGTCTTTGTACTTCATTATCTTCAAATTTGGGCGGCTAGCTGGATAGCAGCAAGAAGAGGTGGCTAACCGTGATACATTATTCGTGGATGTGTACCACAACAGTTAACGTCACCTACCGGATGCTTATTAGGTTATCGGGCGGTCTTCCCACTCCAGACCGATTCCCCGGGCGTCCTCCCTTTTGCGGGCACCCCGGAAAAAATCTGCAGATGTCACTTGTTAACCCAACATGGGGTCGCTAAATAGACACAGATACGGGAAAATGGGGAGAAGAGAATGTCAAGTGTATCGGCGGGTGACGCGGACAAATGCCCTGTAAAAAATAGGGCGAAACAAATCCGATTAAAGAGGATAACCCGCTCTGCGGGATACACCCAGCGCCAAAGAAGACCATCAATCAAGTCGGCATTGTCTTGGCTCCGACAAATTGGACCTCTGATTTTCGACTCGTCATTGTCGAGAAACCGGAGAAGATCGGATCTCGGAAGGCCAGTTTTGACAGCAACCCTGTCACCATCGAAGAAGCACGCTTAGCATTCGGTAACGAGAAGAAGTTGACCTTATTCCATAATCGAACGAGATCATACAATGCCATGACGAAGAAAAACATCGGTTGATCCTTTCACGATTATCAATTTAAATATAATTTATCTAAACACATAATAAATTCTTATTTTCATAATTTTTTTTCTCTTGAAATTCTAAAAATCTCATAAGTCTAAAATATCAATACATATACAGAATAAGTTCGTGGGAATTTTATTTCTATCATTTGGGGTCGTTTTCGTAATTACTTCCAAAAAAAGTCCTATGAACTTATTGAGTGATGTATAACAATAGCCCACTGGCATAAAATATATCAGAAATGTTAATATTTACGATATACTAAATGTACGTAATATAAATAACGCTAAACTCTGGTAAGTAAATTTAAAAAAAATTGACATCTTAAACAGTCCAATATTTGGAACTAAATAGAATAAAGTAAAATTGTTACTGAATACCTACTAAATCTTCTTCAGAGTCATTCATCCCATACCAATTTAACAATTTGATAAGTAGATTTATGTCATATGAGAAAATAGCCAGTGAAAGTAAATAATAGAGGTGTCAGGCATTTGCATGACCAAGTGTTAGATTTGTAGGCTAATTTTTAGACTTACAAATTACAAAGGTTCAACTTCAAATTGTGGAAAAAAATCATATATTAGATAATAAATATTTAAAAAGTCATGTAATTTTGACGGGTCAAAAAAGTGGCAGTTTTTTACATTTTTTTTTCATAGTAAATACACCGTATAATTAATTAAATATTTTTGGGATTTATTAGAGCACTCTTATATAATACTGAAAAAATAAATTCGTAATTAAAAATACATATATTATATCGTTTTTAAATCATCAAAATGTTAAGAAAGATGCAAGTCCACAGCTTTGTACTCTCAGTTTTCTCATTCAGGCTTACCTGAAACAAAGAGTCAAAAAGATTCTTAATCTGTATGAGTGCCGCTATTATATAGCACTTAATTAGTACTTTTTGTTCAAAAGTAAAAAAATGGCGCTGGTTTGAAAAAAAATAGGAAAAAACACCCTTTCTGGGGTATTTTTTAATGTAAAACGTAAGATAAACATTTTGTCCTAATCAACAACCAGGGGCGTTTCGGCGTTTTCCGAAATTCTATAAACGCCCCATTCAAAAATGTCAATTACACCAAGAATCTACGCCTTCTGATCAGTGCCTGACTACTGAGGGGTTTCATTGGTCAAAAATTTATTATAATATGAGGCCCAAATAGCATTTTTCATATTTTCTGTTGAGTCAGGATTTAAGCGGATAGCTAAGCCTTAATATTTAGATACATCTTTTATCAATTTATTAGTTAGCTGTTCGATTTTCGAAGACCATTCGTTCTTTTTGTACCCTTACTTTCCAATTGCTTATTCGTATTTTTTAAATTCGTGTTAACATTTTTTTGATTTCATTTGCTCCCTTAGTAGAGCAAAGGTAAGAAAGGTCTTTAACGGGAACCTCTGACCTGCAAATAAAAGCTGATATAGGGGCAAACCTGCGACTATAGCGGTCTCAAAGCCGTTAGGGCGCAATCTGGACGGAGTGATTGCTTCGAGCGCATTTCGCGAATTAGCTTTTAATCATCGAAATTATCTGAATTTCTTCACCAAAATTATGGACGACATTTTTAGAGATATGTACGAAAATTTTCAGACCCTCGGTAAGCTCAAGTCAAGTAAACTTAATTCCATAGCACACAATGTAGATAAATTTAAAGAGGATTAGCATTTGGCATGCCGCAAGAACCATCTTCCAATTGTATAAAACAGCAGATAAGACATAAAAATATTAGTTTTTGGGTCTTACCATAATTTAATTATTTAATTGAGATAAAATGAACACTGCTGATATTTATTATCGAAAATTGAATATATATTATAATTCATATATAATAGATCCATGTTTAAATTACCAAAAAGAGATAATTCTTCAGCAAGATAATTTGCACCAGCAAATAGCTAAATTATCCATGACAAAATATATTATTTGAAACGGATTTTTTTATTATTTGTATACATTTTCTAAATTGAAGTCCTTTAAAATAGGACTTCGAACCGAAACTGAACCAAACCCGGTAAAACTGTTATTATTGTTGCCTTAAAATATTATTAAAATCGACATCATTTAAAAAAAAGAGATATTTGTTAATGAATTTTTGCAATCACAATATTTTTAATTGCAATATTAATACAGTTTTAAATGAAAAATTCATTTTAAAACGACCGATGGATTATTCATATTTCAGATTTCTTTGTTATGCTTGATTGATGATCAAAATACTTTAGGACTATCAAGTAAACGGTCATAATCGAAATATGATATTTTCAAGCAGCTCAATGCCAAAAAAATAATTGAGGGAAATTTCATAGATATTTTAAGACCATTGATAAATTACATAAAGTCCAGTGTCTTTTTACACTTGTCACAGAAATTTATTTCGTCACATTTTTTACATAATAGCAGCGATACCTGTTGGGAAACCCCCTACGACGTTGTCCGGATGCCAACAGGTTTAAGCCTACTAAATATTGTTTGCTCTCTGCGCTGTTTATTTGCATTTATAACAAATTAATGCATCAGTCATTTTCGGGTTGTAAACGTTGCCGAGGAACGCCAAGAAGTAATTTATCGTCGATAAAAACAATCATAGATTTGTTACGCATGTTTGTATAATGAAAATGATCGCCACAACAGCTAAATAATCGCTATTATTGCTCAATTGATTAGAGCGCCGAAGGCTCTATCTCGCCCAGCGGGATCGGTCAAAATCTATAATCATTATCATTTGGTGACTGGAAGACCTTCGTATGACTCCTAAAATAGAAGGTCTATACTTATTGTGTGCAATTTAATGGTGATTTTTTATTCTGCCCGAATTTGTCCAGAAAGTCACCTTGCATGACGCTTTTGGCCATGTCGACTGATAAAAAAATCTGATTGAATTTTGTTGCCTCAAGATACTTCATCTTAGGAAAAGGATGACATTGCAATGTACTTCCACAGACATTTTAAGCAGCATCAAATCAACAACAGAAGATCCATCCAGCATCGACGCAATGCAGACACACCTGTTGGCTTATGACCTGAGATCCATGAACGGGCCGTCCTAGTGAAGCGCTTACTATATGACAAGAAATCAACAACAGTTTTATGAATGAAATTCCTAAAAGAGAAAAAATATAATATTCGAGTTTATGGCCGCAATAAATTAGTCGCCCGTTTTACTACCTGAGGCGGGACAGGGCCCATTTTTATATTCATTTATATATTTTAACAAGTGGACAAAACGATTCCACAACATTATTTCGACGAAGCCCCGGTGTTAATATCAACAAATTCTTGGGGCAGCTCTATAAAACAGGCTTACCAACCGCAACCGAAAACCGAGCCGTTTAAGACATTATTTATGTGCATTAGTCAAACAAACATCTTTCAGTGGACACATTATGAACACACTGTACCGGGCTCAACACGCGCTTAACACGTGCATATTTGCATTTTAATGTCCCGCGAATAAGTTAGGATGATGACTGACAACGCTAACGTCTTTTACGATTACGGCTTCCTATTCTATTTTACGACTTTATCATCATTTTTATCGATGAGCAGTAGCGAGAGATTATGTTACACCAATAAAGCAATCTTTGCTCATCTCCAGAATTACGAAATTCCATAAGCCTTCTTACTTCCACGGGTAAATCCTCTGTAAAGACCAGCAATTTTCAATCTTCGAATACGAACTCCTGCAAAAATATATGGCTGTTTTAAAGCTATGCAGTTTTTAAAATCCATGGAACGCATCTTCACCTTTTCTATGTAAGGCATAGCTTTTTTTGTGCGATTTTCCGCAGAACATATCTACCGCACAAAGAAAGGTTTAAGTACATATATGCATTTCCCATCAATCATCTTGATCCAGATTTACCCTGATTTCCTGGATATAAACAATCTTTTTAATTGAAATCAACAATATAGATACAAATGATTTTGTTGATCTTATATCATGTTTTATACATGAAAGTATTTTCTGTAATTTTTTTAATAAAATTCATAAGCTTTTTGATTATGTATTACATTGATTTATTCAAGAATAATGTACACTATCGTGATATGCTTTGATGGAAAATACTTTATATTTTCGCCCGCAATCCCCTCATAATGTCCCATGAAACTTTTTGGATTTAAATCTAACAAATTTACCTCCTTCATCCAGGGGTAGTTGTTAACGAATTACAAGTAGGGCATAGCCACTTTTCAAGCTGGTCCGGGTTCGACTAAGCATGTTGCTAAACGTTTTGGAAACAGACCATCCCCTGGGTAGGTCGGAATAATAAATCGCTCAGGTCACCTCACCAGTCTGTGGTAGGCAAATTTACCGATTACCTTGGACCACGATTAAGAGGATATGCCCAGGGACAATTTTTATTTCGCACAAAGTACCTGGTTTAACACGATTTACAGCATCTCACTGCAGACACTGTTGTACGGGTACAGCCGACACAATAGACATCCCGGCACTTTTGCGGATATTTTTAGACGAATTTTTGCATTGATGATATCATTTCAGTGGAATTTCATCAATGAAAAGCAAAGCATGTTTTAAGATAGATGGCCATATATTTGACACAATCATTTTTGGCTGATCTTTGGATTGATGCCGGAAAATTGTATTCAGTCATAAATCAAGCGGTGTGCAGTAAATCTAAACTGGAACTCTCAAGCTTATGGACGTGAGGTCGTATCATTTCATTGAGGACGTCATTTGATTTTTTTGCCCTCCCATAATACGTCCTGCGTTCACAGCAAGTGACCTACCCATTAAGGACGCCATAAAATTATTGAAATATGATCGGTCAACAAATAAACACCCCCGCGTCTGTAATACAGCTTCCTTTGATAAAGCGGACTGCGTTTAGGCTTTCGTTCGATGTTGCCAGCTCACTGTGTCGCCCACGTAATGGGTTCCTCACTCACTTAAATGGAGGATGGGTTCGGATGATGGTTTGCTTTCAAGCATTCATTGATGTCCAAAAATATGATCCACAAATATACCCAAATGCGCTGCGCCCGATTGGTGCAGGGCAGTCGGTAATAACGTCCAGAAATGACGACTTCATATTTGCACGGTGAATTTATGCGATTAAGAGTTGCCAACGTTTAAAAAAAGGACAGCCGTGACAGCATCCTCGGGCATTTGGAAAAAAATGTAAAAGATGAGTCAAAGACTCGAGCTGAGTTCGAAGTTGTTTTTATGAATGGAAGCTAGTAGTCTTAGATCCGAAGGTGTGCAGTAAATTGTATCGGCTCGAAAAGCCCAGTCGTATAAGGCGACAAGTCGTATGTTCATGTACGTCCATTGGGACACCTCTGAAGGTGTTGGGAAGGTCGTAAATATTGCTGCCAGACCTGCTGCAGACAAAACCTGAATGGCCCTCCTGAATTTTAAGACGATGGCTCTGCCACTGTACCATCGTGGACGTTATTAATGCTTTGACGCGAACAAAAAACCACTGTTTGTTTTATAAAGCAAGCGTACTCTGTATGATAAATTATTTATTTTCAATGTACATATCCGCCAAAATATTTTTTTGATACATCGAAAATTTATATATTGTGATACTAATATCAATTACTGTGATCAGGGGAGGTGTATAGTTATTTTTCTATTATAATTCTATAACAATGAGTTTAAAAATATAAATTAGAATGCTTTAAATTATATTATTTATTTAGAAATTTATAAGCAGATTACGCCATATTAAATAAAAAAATATATATCAACAAAAAGTACTATGTTTAAGAAATCTGCATTAACACTAGAAGTCAAAAATAATGGTTTTATTTTGACTTTTCCGATGTTGTTCCTCTTAATTCAATGTAGAATTTGAATAGATATATTTAACTTAGATATTAATCGTTTGAAAGCTATACAACATTTTGTAAACTCTTACTATAAATACAATGTAAAAAATAGCAATCCGTAACAAGCAAATGTGGTAGTAGATAACAGGAATAATCAACTCAAAATAAAATATATGCAAAATGGGTCAAATTAAATAGGCTAAATGTAGATTAACGTCAATATATCATCATAATGCACTTTTGACCAAAATTTCTCACAAAGATATAACGCTGTTTTGCACTAAAACGATTAAATCAGATGATCATTTTTTATACTCTCATGTTTAGATAGGGATGTTTGTACGATCTTTTACAATATTCAATTATTTTGTCTTCTAAAAATATCTAGGGAGAGAAGGCTGTTGACCAAATTGGCGTTTGACAGATTGTAATTGTTAATCCTAATTTATCGACCAATAATGATATGTGAATGATATAATGAATTGATTTCAAGTGTATAGTTTATGTTACTAAATATTACGTGCTATCGACAGTATTTATTTATGTACAAGCTTCATACACGCTGCGACAGTCCTGTCAGATAAGTGGATTTGTACGGACGATAAATGGCGGACATACAAATATAGCATATAAGTTTATGATAATTTAAAATTAGCTTACTACTCAAAGAGCTAATGAAAGTAAAGATGCTTTTTGTATAATACAAACAACTATAAAAAAGACTGAATTTCTTAATTAAGTAACATAAATATTTCACATTTTTATGCTATTATAATATCATCTCCGTCTGTGCGATAAATCCATGTTCCAAAATTCCATGTGATCATTTTTCATTGTTTTTCACATATGGTTAAGTTAGGATAAAATAATTTTAATGGGATTTAGATACACAACTTAATCATAAAGAAGATCTATGATTCTCAGCTTGACTTTATTAATCATCTCAATATTTACTTCTTATAGAGAAAATAAGCAGGTATACTTGGATCGAGACTATAAATACTTTTTTCCAGAATATAGAATTGTATCCAATCCTTTAAAATAAAAGTCCTGGAATTTTTCCAATAAGCCCATACTTAATAATTTAATATCTAAACATCTTTAAGCAAAAAAAGCTTAAGAAGTGTATTTTAAATGCTAGTTTTGTATGAATTATGTATCAAAATATTGAACTATTGTAATATTGTCTTAATTATTAATAGAGATATTATATCTGCTATTGGTGAATTTTATCACTTAAGATATCCACAATAAACTCAAATAACTGATAAAATCAGTTGCATATGAATTTCGATTATACTCAATTTGTCTTCTTATAAAAGATCTGAATATATATATTAAATGAAGTAAAGACTATTCATTAAAGTTGACCATTTTTAAGGTTTATACTCAATTTTGATAAACAATATTACTCTTAAATATATTTGAACTAAAGATAAGTATTTTATATATCCAGAATATATTTATTTTATAACACAAATCTGTGTTAATGTTTTGTGGAAGCGAACATATGCGTTCTCACGGAAACTTAAACAGGGAGACACAAGTTTAGACACAGTTGGATTTTATTATTGTAATGAATGCTATAATTAAAAAAAAATATATGAGATACATGGTATGTTTAAGTTGTGTACATTGCGCCAACAAAAAAGCGTATTAGTTCCCTGTCCATGGATAATTATTACCTGATTGATGTTCCACAATCATTTTTTCTCCACATGTAATCTGGAACTAGTTTCATTCATGGTCATTCATTCACAAAATACGGCGGATGCTTGACAAGCAGCGTTTAATCAAATTGAAGGCTCCAGAAGACTTCTTCAATCAAAATGCTCTCAACATCCGAAGGGAAACATAACTTCCGGTTTGGCCACCTCTGGCTGATGGCACCCCGGGAAACCATCCGGCACATCCAAAGCCTCCAAATCGCCTGTACCCATCAAATCAAAATGTAAAAAAGCGCGCTGCATATCTTTGTCGCAATTTAACGTCATTCCGCGTGCAGATATGCCAGTGGCGGATCGCCGGGAGTCGCCCGGGTAATTTAATAAAGAATGCGCCCACCTCCCACACACCTGCCCAGCACATCAATAATAAATCCCAGCCGGGCAATAATGATTATCACCACACGCCGGGCTGGGACCCAGCTCGTAAAATTACACGGCTTATGTGTTTTCCAGCCCAATAACAATCACAATGGCGACTTATTGAAATTTATTTGAATTCGGCTGACAATGTACACCTTCCCTACCTCCGACCGATTCGTTTTACTTCTTTTTTTGGAAGCGGGACGGTGATAAGGCCATTTGGTGGCGCGTGGGCGAAACACGTTATTTACTCGTCCTAACTGATACGAGCTATTTCCTGCTACCAATTTACAGATACGTCTCTTTTGTGCTCATTGAGATACATGCCTGACCATCTAAGCCTGTGTCCAAATATCGACCCGAAACAAATTACCTCGAAGACCTCACTAAATCAACGTGTGTATTTGTGTATTTTTCGTTAATCAACCCCTTTTTTGCGTTCGTCGCAAATCAATTTAAAGCTCATCGATCATTTTAATACTGCGATAAATTTCGACTTTAAAATATCCAATAGATCATTGAAATAATTTATTTTTTGATGACCTTATGAACGTCCGAAGCTATGTGTATTTTTTCGTGTTTTCCCCATAGCTCTTATTGACTATGTAAATCAGAGCAACATATAATAATAATATATAACACATAATAAAAATCATTTTCTGCATATAAATTTCGTGAAATCAAAGGTCATCGTGTTAAGATTTACTGCACTATATTTTTTATAATTTCTAATTTTGAATGCAAATCTGAAAGCATAACTTTGATTTGCTTTTGTTGTATGCAAAAATATAGTCTTTTTATATGCAGAAATAATTTCTTAATAAAATTTGAGTATGATTTATTTTTATTTTTACAAATTCTGCTTCGGTGGGACTTAAAACAATGGCTCAATTCATTCAGATGATGTTATGTACATAAACATATACTGAGATCAAACAACATTTAAATAGCCTAATATAGTTATTACCAAGTTTTATTAGCTGTTTTTTATTAATCATCTATGAATAATCAATATTTCAATATAATCCCCCTATAAACCATTGTATTTTTATTGAATTAATCGCCAAACCAAAGCGTAAATGCTTTCTTAATTTCATTATTTTTAAAAAATGCAGCCTAAAATTTTTATTTAAATCAAAAATGAAAAATAATCTAAATGAGCTGCTTTTGGATTGTATAGTGGAAAGTTTAGTTGTCATATTCATGAATAATAAATGCCAGCCTGAGCTTTGGCAGACATGTACACTTTTATGCATGCATTTTTAAAGCTTTCTTCATATTTTCTTTTTGATGGTCTCTCATAATAAAGCAATTGTGGAGGCTCTTTTGATGATGTCTACAAGGCGTCTTCTCATACAAGGGGTCTACTTATAAAAGTACTAATACATACATTTGCATCAATATTTTAAAACAATCTTTAATTTTAAAAAATAAACGATAAACAAAATGATAATGGTTGTCAGCCTTTAACGATAAACAAAATATGTATTCAAAATGACAAAGGATATGTAAGAGGTTCTTTAGGTTTCAAAGGAAGACGTTTCAATCATTGATGCTCAATAGTAAAATATAAAACTAAGAATAGTTTTCATGGAAATTTTATATTTTTGCATAATTCCTTTTTCATCAGCATGATTGCTCAATTTCTTCCAAAAACCAGTCAGTTATATTTGATCAAACTTGTAGATAACTTATAAGATTTTTTTATAAACTTGTATACTAAAATATCACTAATATAAAATGGACACCATTTGAAGATCATTTGATAAAGTTGTAATACTTTCTTAAGTGATTAAATCTAATAACTGTTAATAAATCATAGGTGATGTATTCAATGATTTTTCATTAAAATTTCATATTTTCTGTTCCAAATAAACACATAAAATATAAAATTAAAAGGTTTATTATAAAATATTTAAGGGGGGCAATCCCTTTAGACGGCCGAAAATGAGTCGTTTTTCATGATTTTTTTTAAAGATGATGAAATAATCGTATAATTTTAAAATTTCCTGTTTCCTGTTGAACTGAAATCAAAAATAAAAATATTTTTTGATTTTTAATATGTGTCAGGCAATCAACATACCTTTAAAAAAAATTCAAAATTATAAAATTTAATAGGCTTTTTAGTTAAATTTTCATATTTTTAAACATTTTCTTGGCAATTTTTACCCAAAAAAATAATTTATTTATGTGAAAACTTTAAAACTTTAGGTATGTTGAATAAATAGTATTTCAATGAGAAAATTTTAGCCAGATCGATCAACAACATTTTAAGCTATAATTGAAGACATTTTTGAAAATGCAGTTTCGAGATAATCTCGTTTAAAGTTTCAATACAATAAAACTATCAATTTTAGTGTCTTATCAATCAATCAGTGATTCCAAACGCATATAATAGATCTTCAACTTCCTTAAAAATCTGTTAATCTTCGAGTAACTGCTGTTTTGGGGCTGTGCGAGCAGTTTTTGTCTTAGAAATATTATTTTCGGTTCTACCTCACTACCCGCGCCTTATCGATGTTTTTGGCAAAGACTTTGCAATAAGTGCTAACAACTATATCCAAAGCATTTATCATGGAGCTGTAACTTTCATTAAATGTCCCAGTAGCAATATTGACTGAGATTTAAATGATTTTTAGATCAGAATTCAGGTCCTTTGGAGCTTAGCGCCAAACCGTCACGTTAAAACTTTCATTAGGAATTTGGGTTTTAAGTTTTGATTTTTTTTAAAACTATAGCTACCACTTGCAGCAGATGTCGGCTTTTAGTTATTTTAGTTGAACAAATATGAACATAAACAGCCATATTTTTTTTTTCATATTTTCAACACTACTTATGTGTCTATGATTACTTAAACTATATATTATTGAGTTTTTTCACAATTTTATCTGTTAACTTGCCTTTTCCTTTCGGAGTCTGGTGCCTATACAATTTTCTACGTAGCCGATATACTGTCATTTTAAACAATCAAATAGTCATTATAAAGATTTAATTCTAGAATGGTCATGAAAATTTTTGAACGCCGAATTTACGGTCATTCGATTTTTCTTCTTTCCAGAATACTCTCAATATATTATCCTTTCGAAATATGTAAAAAAAATCGTTTTTTTTAACACTGTAAAAGGATTGCCCCCCTTATATAATTAGCTTCGTTTCATATAACTGAATCATATGATTTGCTAGCTTAACGTGAAATTATTCTACAATATATTGGTTGATTAAATAGAAATGTTTATTAGATTTCAGTAATAATATTAGCATTTTTGTTTGCAAATCTCAACTTATACATATTGTACAAATAAAAGATCGATAAGTTATGAGTTCAAATCTATCAATTAGCATTAACATCTCATTTATATGCATTTGCCGTCCCTTTTAAGCAAATATTTCATTGAATAGAAATCTCAGTCATAAAATTCAGGCCTATGACTGCTAATACAGATATCAAATCAGTTTTTAATGTTAATTGAGGATTATTAGTCGATCGTACACAATCAATGCGCCCCCCCAAAAAGTGAGCCCGCTGAGCGGCGTGGGTCGCATCGAACCTGGTATTTCCTGCCACTAAATCCACGGACACGTATGGTTATTAATAAAACAATAAAGTGTATCTAGCCGATGAGAAACGTATTTATTCATAATAATCATCGAATCGGCCATGGTTCTCAGAAAAAGAAACGAAATGCCATCGTCGCAGAGCTCCCACACGAAGATTTATCGCACTTGTCGTCCACATTATTTACTATTATCGTTATTATTTATAATGGTTGTATAAATCGCGCCTGTTATACGCCCGTTAATTTATTATAATTTTTAGTGTTGCTTGTCCGTTTAAAAGTAGTTCAACGCCGTAAATGCTTTAAAATATGACTTGTAATATTTTTATAACGCGATTATTGTGCAATAGAAGAGCGCATTTTGTATTTTGAAAGTTGTGCCTGAACAATTTCAGTGTAGGATGAATCAAACTTTTATTAACCGTCATATATTTGGTCGAAGTTGAACCGTGAACATTTGAGCATTTATTGTTAAGATCCATCACGGTGATCCTCAATTTCAATTCGATCGATTATCAATTATTATTGGGCGTTTTTTCCCGACATTTAATGGCAGTCGTAAAAGAGCATCACGTCAGGATTCCAGTCTTCTGAAAGAATATGCTAAGCATTCGAGTGTTTTCTTTCATCCAAATGGAATGCTGTGCCATTAACTACTGGTAATGCTCAGAAAGGAATAGAATATATACATCAGAGTGTGAATGGTTATTGTTTGCTTGTTTTATGGTATTGTTGAATACCCAAGTGTTATTTGATACTTCGGCTGGTTGCTGACCAGGTCACGCTGCTATGAGAAATGTACCGGATGCTCTGATGATACAGCCTTCCTTTCATATGCAAAAATATCCGTTAATTTGTTACTCTATCCGATCTTTGCGATAAGTGAATCTCAAAACTTCCTTCAAATCATCTAGATATTTAATTTAAAATATAATAAATCGCAAACAATAAATTAGCATACATTTTTTCATGAAGTAATTGGTAAGCGTACGAGAAATCAATTAAGAATCACTCCATTCCGGTTGATCAAACATGGTTTTCTATCATCTCTTATTTTGATCTGATAAATTGATGATGATAAATCTTCTCAAAAATCAATTCAACTTATTTAAATAAACCAAAGTGAATTATAGTGTAAAAATGACGCTAGATCCAAAGAAAGACCTTTCCAAGCGTTAATCCTAACTTTAGTATTAAAATTGACGTTTCATTTGATGAAAAACAACATTTTTTTATATTTTATATTGCCATAAACTATCCACATTCCATCTCAGGCTAAGACTTAATGTAAATATGTATGATTTTTTGCTTTACCAATTTTCTTTAATAATTTGACTACTATGGTGCTTTTTGATAAACGGAAATTTGTTTCCTATCCATCCTGTGTTTTATTTGATTGTGCTAATGTGTGAGCAAGATGCACTAAAAGGTTAAACACTGATACCCCGTCGCACAGAAACTATTGTTTTTCGAGCATTTTATGCAATCGTTTTTGCAGTCCTCGTTGGTTTCACAATCGACGATATATCGTTGCTTAGCATCCAAGGGGTTATGCAGCTGAATAAAAAAACATGTTGAGAAACGCTACGCCAGATCATAAATAAAGGTTTTAGATGTTAATCCTTTCATATGTGAATATATAGAGAACGAGACAATTTTTTGCTCATAAGCGAGATCTTCATATCGATTTATATGTAATTAATTATGTTAACACTACCGGTTTTAATGTCGAAGCCATCGTCGTATCTAAATACGTGATGTCATACTAAATTTGCGCTAATCAATTATCCGCTCAACGATCGCCTTACAATTTCGAAACATAATTTTGTGAAATTTACATATTCGAGCGCGATTTTCAAAATGTCGGATTAGGGGGAGAAATTAAAAGGATATATATTCACATTTCAATTTTTACAGGAACGGGTTTATCAGTAGGTTGGGGTCCACGTGTTGGTCGGTGTTTGCCAATAATGGCCGGTCATAAATATATTTGCATTTTATCTAAAACTCGAGTATTTCCGCTGCCGAATTGAATCCGAAACAAATCGCCGTCCGCATAGATTCGGACGCAATTTACAAGCTCATGCTAAATATCTCCTATATTTAGACCGAATTAAAAAAATAAAAGTACGCCGCGGCGGCCATTTTAGTTTCCGAAACGGCCTGTTTAATTAGAGCATCAATCATGAGGTGTTGATTGGCCGCCACAAAGCACGTAATGAGCTATTTGAACTGACCAATAGGGGCTCTTTAACAATTATACTATGATTAAGTGTGAAGCACAATAAAAAGAGCAAGAGAGACAGATGCATCAAAGAATGCGTAATACAATGAGAAGAAAAGAGATGCAAGAATTTATATTCGTTAACCGCATGATATGAATATTTATTTTATTCATTGAATATAACCCTGCAACTCCTTTCAAAAAAATTGACGCATTCGCATTTGCGTTTAAATTAATTTTAAAACACAATTATTAACGAATTTTTATTTTTTAATATTACATTTAAATTCTGACCGAAATATTTCAGTTGAAAATACATATTTTATGTAGGAATATTTTTTTTTAATATTTAAAAATCAAACATCTATTGAAATTATTTTAATATGATTATCGCTTTACAAATATTCAACAAACAAGTTCAAGTTTCTGAACTCTTGTTATGAATATTTGGGTTCAAATTGAATCTGTAGAAAAAAATTCACCTTATCAACTAATTCGGAAAATTAAAATATATGTATATATTTTTGACTAATTGATCAATATTTATCCGGATTTTTTAGTTCTAGAGCAAAAATATTAACACCATTACGTAATGACATTACTTGCACTTTAAAAATTGTATTAAAATACCCAAAAAACATAGCTAATAAATTAATAACCTGATGGGTCATAAAATTGCTTTGATAAACTAGCATCTTTGAAAAGTAACTTCAAAATAAGGAAGCAAGCTTTCTTCATACATCTAAAAATTTAAAATCAATATCAAGAAATAAATGAATGCGAATCGTCCAGCAGGAAGAAAAAAAGGCAAATACCTCATAAAATCCACTTGGGGAAATATTCTATGAAAATTTCGAACGTCTTAGCATACATTTATATTCTAGCACAATGAGAACTAACTGTATAATGAGCAAAAAAAGTTCTACTCATAAAGATGTTAACACTATACGACAAATAATCTCCATTTTAAAATACAATCTTTATAATAGCATTTCTGTATGTGTGTTTTTCTAACATTACGTTATTAACTAGTACATATATATTGTTTTCCATTTGTCTATTTAACAAAGAAAAAGTTACTTTTACAACAAACAAAAAAATATACGAGTGTTACAATAAAAATATCCATTCTTTAAACAAAAGTGTATTTTACTTTGTTTTCTATAATTCAATTTAATAATTAATCAACTTTTTTTAATGTTATAGAGCAGCGGTTCTTAAACTCAAGTAGCCCCTCTTAAGCAAAATTTCTTTCATGGACCCCCTGTTGAGCAATTTTTTTTAATTTGGTGGACCCCATTCCAACTCTTGTGACTTTATTTTTCATACAAACAAACATTTCTTAATCAAATACTCGTCAAAATAAATCTTCTTTTAATATTTTTTGTAAATAATTCCACGAAAATATCGTTATCAAGTATAGATAAATGTTTTTTTATATATTTGCGGACTCCCGGCAATGACTTCGCGGATCCCCAGATGTCCGCGGACACTGTTTAAGAATCGCTGTTATAAAGCAGAAATGATAGTAAGTTTCAAGTTAATAGCAAGTATCATTTCAATATTGGGATGTTTGAAGAGTGAAAAATGTGATTAACTTTAATTACAAATGAAAATAATTTTTTTGCAACAACTCAAAAATTTAAATTATTTAATATTATTTCCATTCATTAATTCCAACTATATTTCTTCAAATCTCTTCCCGATTATATTTAGTCATGAAAAAATGTTTGATTAATTGTAAAGCGAAAATATTTATTTCGCAGTCCACTGATATATTCTGGCCGAGTCCTGATTTACAGCACCAATAACATTTCATCAATCGCGCTTCAACGATGCACAAATAGCAATCTATACACATAAAACGTGAACAAACATCCTTGAAATTTCATTCAAAGTAATACAATCAATAATTCACAGAGATGTTGTATACGAAAAAATGTTCCCACGAAAGTTCGATAGCTTAGCACTTATGGGCAATTATGAGGTGTAATTTATAATGCGTTATCTAACGTTTCTAGGCCATATTATATTACGGCACATGTAACGAACACGATCCTAAATCAATCTCTTAATACTTTATTGTTATCACTGTCTCGTTTACGCCATGCTTAGGTATTAAAGTGTGGTTTCTAGCGTTAATTGCCTTTCGTTGTCAAGTCATAATTTATAACGACCTCGGAAGTAGTATAAGAACCATAAAATATACGACTAAAAAAGAATCTTGCGTACAATGCGCGATAAAAAATCATTGATACGTCAGACCGTCGTGCATACTTCGAAGAATTAATGGGGTATCAAAATTCGATTGCACTCGCTAGGGTTAAGATTTCGATGATTGGTGGGAATGTCACGCTTTTAATTCGCGTATTGTCATTCGATACAAACTAATAAACGCGGTCGCATAAAAATAACGTGTATGTTATATCGTCACTCTTTTCTCCATTTTCGCAGTGTTTATTTAAAAACAAAGGTTTTTGCATAAAATACGAATCGTTTTTTGCGCATTAATGCATGAACGACTACAATGTTTTGCCAATTGAATTAACGATTGCAAAACGCGGCATATCGTTCCCCGTCTACTTTATGCTCCATTACTGCCACAGTCGTTATGGAATAACACTTTAATGTTTGCCAATTGAAAAATATCGATTTGTGAATGCAATTTAGTATCGCATTGTATCAAATGCAAAAATTTGCATTATCGGCTAGCGACTGTTAAACGACCACAGGATATTATCTATTTTAAATTATTGCTTATAAAAAGCGAAGTGAACGTAATGTAACTAAGCGGCATTTGCTGTTATCATACTTTAACAGCAAATGTGGTTTTTATATCAATTTTTTGTAGGCGTTTCTAAAGTAATTGGTATTAAATTGAATAGGGACAAGCTCCTGGAATTATCGCGGGTGGTATAATGTATCACCATCCTCATATGTACACTTGTCTGGACGTCTGTCCCACATGCCTCTCACCTTTCTTATCTCGCTCGGAGATCTCCAACAGCCAAAGTACCCGAATAAAAATCCCAAGGAACATAATCGAAACCCTGTTTGGAATGACATTATCTTGTCACCTGGCTGTGTTGGCTCGTGCAGATGTACGGGAATCACATCTTTTGATTTCTACCTGCTATCCTTTTATATCTCGAACTCATCTCCGATATTTATGATGTGTAGCACACCAGAAATCTGTAATCTACTGGATAATATAAATCAGTGACAAATGTCACTGGTTATGAATTGATATATGTAAATTAACATAACCCACATTTCGATATATTCTTTTAATATTCCTTCAGGTTGAGATGCAGGGGCTGTGCATAAGTAAACATAAAATATGTATCAAAAACAATAAAAATCCACGTCAAATCATTTCATAAATCATACAAATATTCACATTCATCATATATTCAGAATCTACCCGACTTGTCATAGTATTGCTCAATTGATTGTACTCGTACTTGCCATTACTTTAATGCAATATATATTACTTAAAAATAATCATAATAGACACAATAAATCTTGTGAAATATTATTATTGATAAAATAGAAATAAAACTCGTAGAAAATGGTTGGAAACATTAAGAACTATGATCGATATTAGCTTTCAAACCTTTATTTAAATCGTAAATAATGGTCGTGTAATAAATGCTTAAATCAATGAGACTTCTTTTTTGACAACTTAAATACAATGCATTGTAAATGTGCTCAAATGTCATTAGCGATCAAGACAACTATTAACAATTTCATTTAATTGCAACCGTCAAATCGCCAATAATGTATGTCATGATAATAATATGGTATACTGAGTTTTAATTTTAACATAAAAACTTTTAAATATAGACGTGGAAATTAACTATTAATAATAACACATCACTCAATAAGTTCGTAGGATTTTTTCATTTATTTTTTATTATAATATGGTCTCGTTAAATCAATGAAAATAAGATTTTCTAATTGTTTTTAATATATTTACTAGAGATGAATCCTATTAAATTCTCCATTTGAAACATTTTGTAATATAAACGCCAAAATAAAAGTTTATCCTGGAAACCCACATTACTTTGCTTGCAATGCGTTTATTATCAGAATCAATTCCATCACCTGAGTTAAAAGCAGATACATATTAATTAAATTGATGAAGATTATCAAAATTATTACTATAGCAAAATTCAATATCTTTTTTAGATCGATATAAGCTTTCATATCGATACATTTGCAATAATGATTCTCAAATACATTGAATAAAAGTGGCATATTGTTAGGTATCCTTATGGCGCGGGCTTTATACGAGTCGATGGGTTAAGCGAGGGCACTTCTTTCTCGTGAAATTACCAACTCGTTTTGTTTCGCTAAGACGATTTTACGAGCCTGAAAATAGTCTGAGCTGAAGGAGCATCCCGTAATAAGGTCCCGCTGCCGCTCCCGCTTTTATACGACTCCAAATAATGAAGCCAAGTTAATAATGTAATGCTTATAATGATGCATTAAGTTAATGGCCTGACATTTTGGCAGAGATCGTCTCTAACAACCTCCGAAGTGCTCGCGGCAATAGAGCGTGATGAACTCGGCTCGCGGCTCAAACTTCTCCTCCCCTAACACTTACCCAAAACCCCTCGAGCTCGTTTCAAAAATGTAAATTTGGATAATCGGGGTGACTCCGTTAGGTAACGGCTTCTGCCGAATATGTCCTCGGCTTCCTTGCACCGTTTTATGACCAGATCATTAAGTCCTCGTCAATTGAGATGCTTCAAGTGCTGCGAAACACAGCCAGCCAACTACAGATACAATCAGCAATGCTGTTTTTATTTTGACACTATCTTATTGAGGTAAAATTTCACAATTATTGCCTGAGAATCATCGTTTTATTTTGAGAAATTACTCTTAGTAATAAATGTAATACTTAATACAAGACAACCCAAATTGTTATACAAATCTATGACGATCCCTTTGGGTTCATTTGGATCTCTTTAATATCTAAATAGATTTATTTTAAAATGATCTGAAAGTCTTCTTGAAAGACATTTTTATAGGAATTAAAATTCTAAATATTGCCAGTACAGCATTAAGCCAATTTGTTTATAAATGCGTCTAAAATAAGATTTATTTCCATTAGAAAGTCGTCAAAATTTGCTGCTTATATTAGTCATTACTTTCTATTGCTTGTTCATTTACAATAAGGTTGTATTTATGATAATTTGAATTGAAAGTATACATTGCTAATATACATGAATTGGTCAACGAACATTCTATCTTTTACATGCCATTATCAATAAATACATAAATACAGCATATTACAATGATTTATTATAAAAAAATTAATTTGGGTTGTATATCTAATTTAAATCAACAAAAATAAATTCAACATAGCATATGCATAGATCTATCAATGTATCATTTGTTATTGAAAATTAATGTTCACTGACGGAAAAGCATAAGTTTTCATAGCGAAATACTCTACTTTTACTGAAAACATTATTTTAAATCTGTAATCCTTGGTGATATTTATCGGGTTTTCTATAATGCTAAAATAGTGAAAATAGCTGATATTTTTCCATGATTTAATAAACAAGACCTCTCCCAACAATGCCAATTAGGTTCTTATAGCGCTGCACCACTATCTCCTAATCCTATGCAATAACCATTATTGAGGACTGTATCCTTGATCACTTTCAATTCTAAAAGTAAATTTGTTCTAAACAGTGGCATGTTTAAGGGTGTATATTTAATTTGAATTTTTATTATTATTTTTAATGATCTTGAAAATTATTCATATGCATTATATAACTTCGCCAAATATTTTTTCTTTAGTAAGTTTAAGTGTTTTATGATTAAAGTGTCTATTATTCTATGTATTAATATTCAAGGCGCCAAATGATTATGAATTTATTGCTCCATTTTAAATGATCTATGGTACGCTTAATTTCAGAAAATTAATCTCGCACATTGCTCAAGTACCGAGGAAAAAATAGAAAGTCGTTAGATCGCACTTCGTAGTCCATAAACATCCATATGAGTGATTAGATTCATCTGTCCCATATTAATTGTTGGGAAACTTCGCGTCGGAACCGAAGATTCATAGTGTTCACAGGCACAAAAAAGTGTAATTGATTCGAGTGAAATATGTTTTGGCAGATGTGGCGGCATACTGCAGGAAGCTGGCGCTGATGATGGCCATGAATCAGTGGATGTAAGGTGGGCAGCTCACCTCTAAATCAGCCGTGACCAACGCCGACCCGACATCAACTACAAGTGTTTATTAGATAGTTTGGTAAATGAGGGTCGGAGAAATATTGCGTACTTGATCCATTTTATAATCCCGAATGGACAGCCGCCTCCCAGGGACCTGTCTTTAGACCGAACCTGACCGCCGTAACTCCTGATAATAATACATCCTGCCAAAAAATTAATTTCGAGACCTCCGATCGGACAGGGCGGATATTCTTTCGGAAGTCTGCGGGACTAAAAAATGAGATAAATTGGATCTCATCATTTAGATTGATTGGGCGTATTGCGTTTGTAATCATAATGCTGTGGCAGAATTTAAAACTTGGTTACGGATGGATCAAAGAGATGCATTGAGTAACAAGCCTATTTAAAATGATTATTACTGGGAATTTAATTTAACATAATTGACTTTGGTTTTCATTGCCATTTTAGATCTCAAATATAATTTTACTAACAAATTATCTTTATAACGGAATAATACTATAATAGATTCAAGCAAAGATTCTTTAGCATGCTTTTCTTTTCAAAAAATATACTCATATTCGACCATACCATATGAATGTTCGGAATTCATAGGTTTTAGTTAAAATTTTAATTAATCATCCCATCTCAAACACTTTTATTTATCCACCATACTGCAACAATTAGCTTTTTTTAATGCAGTTTGAAGCCTTGATGAATGTCTTGGAAAATTATCAGCCTTCAACTATTGTCCAAATATTTTCCTGGTCTCGTATAAAATTGATTTTTCATCAAAAATAATGATGCTCATTATTGAGATTCATATTACTTGAGCGATTTTTTTTGTACCATTTTCTAATTGTTTTCTCATAAATCCATCCTTGAAATTCATATAAAATAATAGTAATAGCAACTATGACTCTGTATTTAAAAGCAATTAACGATAACAGTTTCTCTGTCAATTTTAAATGGTCGAACTTATAAAATATTGCACAGAACCTTTATAATCATTATCAATCTTTAACTAACTGAAAATCCGAAACTTCAAGTGACATGCCCTAATATATTGTATAAATAACCATGTGTTATTACAGTGTAATAAAAACTAAGATACATTTTTAGAATAATGATAATTCTGCTAATTACTCATACTCATAGATCATCTCCTGTATAAAACTCGTATTCAAAACATTCTATCCTAAATTAACCATATGTGGACACATATTCTGAAGAATCCCTTAATAGTTTTATCAATCAATTTAGTACGCTGGATGAATATTAATAAATAGATCATACCATGGATATGTTAATATTTTTATTGCAGTTTTTTAATATTCCTTAAAAATAGATTAAAAAAATAAAAATTCGTATGGGAGTCTTATACAAGAATTGATGTGTATTCCTACTTGCAATTTTCATCAGCAAATTGAATACTATAATTATACATATAAGATAATTTGAAATCATTTCAATACATTTAGAGTTGGTGAAATTTAATCTGATGGTATATCGTTTTTCATCTTACGTTGATAATTTACATTATCTTTCATCTACTACGCTGCATCTTTAAAATGTTAATGAAAATTATTATTTCTTAATATGTTGGAAATATCTCGTGTTATAAGACAAACTATTTAATTAAATATATTCTCGTTGATAATGATATTTTCAGGGTATAAATAAGTTGGAGTTGATAAGGATACGCCCGCCTCTGGTTTAAGGGAAAGGTTAAAAAATTGTAAGGATTACGATCGGTACGAACTGATGGTTAACTCTAGTTTGTAGAAAACAATATTCGGGGCTAAACGACGGCAGTGGCCGCGTGGGAGGCTTATTAGGGCATATTTCGTGGGGCGTCGGTCGGGGGTGGTTTTTCCAGGTCCTGCGGAGGCGTGCTCTTCATATTATCGCGCCGCTTGTTACCCGCGTAAAATAATAATGGCGAAAGTTTTCTTGGAGCGGTTGGGGGAGGCGGATTACCCTTAGGGGGGCCCCGGGAGGGCGGCCCGGCCTAATTTATTAAGACAGCCACCCAGAACTACCCCGCCGTTTTACGGCACTTTTTTTAATACTCTCTCCTCCATTCTACACTTTTATTTTACGTCTGTCATATACTGCCACTTACGGTAGACCGCGTCGAAGAGTACTTTTTTTCTTCTCGCCTGGCACCTCCACCCCCTCGTAAGTGGGCAGGTACGTATGGAAAACGATTCCATTTTCATATTTACGACAATTTTACAACTTTCCTCTGTGTGTACTTACGGACGAGAAGTTGTTACGTTGGAAAGTTTTTACGCGATCACTACCTGTGTACTTGCGTCGTTTTTCTTTTTTTAAGCCCCTCTTTAAGAAAACATAAAATTGAAAGACACTTTTTTGCAATAATCGTCCTTCTTCAAGACGTAGCGCGCCCTCGGGCTTTATTGTGATTATGTCTTCCTTATTATCCTTTCGCTGTAATTTTTTTTATTTTTGAAATACTGCTGCATGCGTACTTTATTTGCTAACATAACGATATCCGCATCGTCCTTCCTGTGAAAATATACGACTAGCAATTGTCAAACTATTATTTTCACTATATTTCAGCTACACTTTGACCTCGTATAACATGGTCATATGGTTCCACAAAAACGTCGTGTAATACAAATCCGTGTTATACGAAGTATACACCCGAAGGTAGCTAAATGGACATTATGATTAGTTATCATGTCCAGTACGATTTATCATGGCGCGATCTATGGCTGTACCATATAAAGCATGTTTTTTTAAATATATCACAATTCATCAACCGTATTAAATCAAAACCGTGTTGTATAATGTCAGTGTTATACGAGGCCAAGGTGTAATTCATAATTACGATTATTAGTATTGTGAAAGTGATCTGGAATCCACATTTTTTTATATTCTGATAAACCTTCTTCTACAATCAAGCCACGATTCTTCCGCAAATGCTTGCCCTAAATTACAAGATTTATTATTTTATGGTGTTTAGTAAAAAGCTCTCTATTCATAACAAGAGCATTCAATAAGATTTATAAGCACCTCAGATGCTATAAATTAAGGCAAATTTATGATCCATTATCAATTTAAAATACAATGATTTGATGTAGGTAGATCAAGAGCAACCTTTAACTTTGCTATTGACTTATTCACATCACATTGATGGAACTAAATCCACCCCAAACAATCGCAGATTTGCTTTAAAATCTATAGAATTCAATAGAAAATATCAAAAAATTAGGCATTATCAATAAGATTAAAAACCCATCAAATCCTTCTTATTAAATAATAGCTGTCTGAAAAACATACTCCAATTTCAATCTTTAAACATGACTTAATCCTAAGAAATATTATTTCGTTTGCTTCATCAACTTTGAATTGAAAGGAAAGAAAAACCTCTAAGTTGGATCAAAAGAAAATTAATCATATTTAATTATGACATTCATTAAATTGAAATTTTTTATCACATCTTGCGTATTAATTTAATGGAATTGTCATAAGTTTAGATCTTTAAAATATCACATCGAAGGCAAACTATATCGAAAGATGATGAAATTAAATCAAGATAATTCGTATTTTAATACAAATTTATAATTATTTTATTATAACAAGATCAAACATAGATGACAATGAGTGAAAATGAAATTGCATTTTGGATTAATATAATTTAATAGAAAAAATAATCACTAAATTCTATCTGACTTTTTGATGATGTAAAAGGAATTCTTACAAAACGAGAAAATTCATCAAAGTATTTATTATGTGCTTATAAGTATAGATTGAAATATGTACGATCTGAAGATGTTCATAGGCGATTATAATAAATGTCTGAATTTCGTTTCGCGGCCGTTATTAGATCCTCGGGGGAGTCCAGGAGACGAGTGTCAGAAATTAGCCTCCTTAACGCTGCCACAAGATAACGACCAGAGAGATATGGGAATCAGCCTTCGTACCCAATGTCTCCCGAAGAATCTTCAGACTCGCTGCTAGACAAAGCGTTAAATTAGCCTCCCCTCAGTCTCCTTTTCACTCCGCCTCAGGGGATACGTCCTTCCACCTTCCTCCTGACAACCTTCGCGCCGGAGACGACTCAAATCGTTTAGCAAAGTATAAGTCCATTTCGTCTCGGAAACTTTTGATATCTGAACTTAGCGCCCCTTTAATTTTTTAACTTAATTTCTTACAAAATTGGAGTGCGGGCAACTTAAGGCATCGGTTAATTTTGATTTTTATTTTTGTGCTAAAATTTCTCATATTTTGTGCATTAATCATGCGATTGAAACGAAAACTATCAAAAGAAAAACATATTATCTGAACAGAAATGATGTACCTTTGAATGCCACAAAATCGATGAATAATGCTTATATTTTGAGGGTGTAAAGCAATAAGTCAGGGCCGTTGGGTCTCAGGGGGCTCTGACATTCTGCGCCCCAAACCAGAGCCCTTGTCGCGGCTCATCCCGTGATTCGGGTTGACTCGAAACAGATAAGGGCCAAAGTTCTACTATTTTATGCTTGTTAAAAATAACCCCTAGCGTCTTGTACGAGGGACATTTCCCATACAATTCGATCATTCCCAAAGGGTTATTGTTAAGCATTTACATTGTGTCACTGTTCCACACAAAGCAATGACATTCGCAAAAAAAAATCTACGAGTATTCAACACACGTGATATGAGTAAAGTTATTTATTTTTCTGCATTATAAAAATGTTAAAATCATCAAAGAGAGCTTTGCAAAAATTGTAACTTCAAAAAAAAATTAAAACAGAATTGAACAGATTTGCCTTAAATTTAAAAAAAATACAAACAAATACTATCCATTTCTATACAAATTTTCTGAAAACTCTAAACCCAGAATATTAATATACCGTCTCCTATGAAAATTTTCTTAGGTTGACTTCAAGCAATAAATTCGCCCCTGTTTAGTGTTATTTGAATATATTTTAAATCAAATTCAATGTAACCTATTAAAATGATTTATTCTGAGCAAAGTAATTTTCTTATTATGCAATTATTTAAAAATGCTTAGAAAATGACTTTACTGACACTTGATTATATAAAGTCAATAATTCAAGAAATAGTGCACAAGGGGTTTTTAGTGAAGAAAGTACCATGCTATTTATGTTTAAATTGGACAGGCAATGTAGTAAAATAATATAATAAAACAAATAAAATAATAGGTTTTAATGTTCAAGTTTTAAGTCAAATGCAATTTAATATAAAACTTCAAGCTCTGTTAGATAGGAATATTAAACGATGGATAGGAAAATTACCAAAAGGAATTGAAAATTGATCGATTGACCCCAAAAAAAAAAGTATTAAGTGATTAAAAAAATGTTAAAAGTTAGTCTCTGGCAACAGAAGAAA
The DNA here is from genome assembly GCA_008973525.1 of Stenopsyche tienmushanensis. Taxonomy (NCBI): domain Eukaryota; kingdom Metazoa; phylum Arthropoda; class Insecta; order Trichoptera; family Stenopsychidae; genus Stenopsyche; species Stenopsyche tienmushanensis. Next base: position 75,840 of record WACJ01000424.1, on the reverse strand, counting down.
CTTTCAAAATGAAATTATATATATTAAAATTTAAAATAAAACCAGATAGATTCTAGTCTATCTACTTTAGAGGTTCATGGCATGGCATGGGGCTTTTGTATATTTGATGGAAAGATATTTTGAAACCAAAAACTCAGTTAATTATGTTAAATAAAAGGCTTCAAGAATCCAGATTATATTCCGAATTTGATGGTTCAACGACAAAAAATGTGATTTTAGAACTTATTTTCATGATGAATTATCTCTTCAAGAGATTCCTTCATGATTATGCCTGATGAATGGCAAAATATTGAATATTATATCTATAATTTCAGCATTTTCAGCAATTCTTTAAGCATTTCAATACATATTTGCACCTACTCCTGCGCTAACAGCATATCCCGCTGAGCTCCCATTTTATTTGTATCAACATGAAATTACCAAAAATTAGACCATTTCCTATGTATTGTTAATAGTCATCGGAGGCGTGATTGGTTAATAATAGGGCGATATTGTGTATCCATACGTGTCATTGTATCTGAAGTCATTAAGTTTACACCGGCTACTATCGATGTCGTATCACATCATAAATATTATGAATAATAGTATTAAAAATAACAACAAATAGAGCGAACGTCCCCGCATCAGATAAACAAATTGTTTTGCGGACCCCCTGTTTTGATAAGGGGGGGGGACTTAGACTAATGGCCCCCGGTGGGCCGGTGTCGGAATGATAATTTCGACACATCGTGGAATTAGGATCGTATTACGGATAAGATAGCGATCGGCCATTGTTAAATAACGCTCTTCCTGCTATCCGCTTGGGGGCCCCGATCTCACCTCACGGATTTTGGGAAATTCTGGGGGATTATTGTCGTCCGCGTAATGCGAGCCAGATAACCATCGACTAAATTGACAGAGTCATTTCAGACAAAAAGAACAGTCGAAAATGTCAAACGATATTATAATGGTGAAACGCGCTGGATTCGTTTTAATAGATTGGAACTGTTCCAAGTTAATGTTGATCGAGTTTGATTGTCTGTTTTGTAATCATCATCACGGCCGGCGGCCGTTTCTCTTTTGCATTGTTCATAGTTTCAACTATTATGGATTATAATATGCCGTTTTTTATATAACAATTACGAAACTTTCATAACGGCGATCGATTTGTGCGGGAGCGGATGGGTTAAGCCTCTGGGCTTTATAAGATATCGATTGAGATTGTGATAGATTTGAGAGAAAAATGTAGATCTCACGTATGATCTTGGGCAACGTATCCATATTAAATAATTCATACATTATATATCAACAAATATAGAGATATGGATAACACCTGAAACATCCGGCTATAGCATAATATATCCCTAAGCTTTGTATAAATCATAGGTCACACATAACAAACCTTAATCATAAGGTCCTTAAAAAAATTAACATATGTACTACTGTAGTATAATCTTCAGTAAGCGAGGATCAATGCTTAGTTTCATTTATAATATTAAAAAAATTATGATTGTAAAAATGATAATGAAAAATCGTATATTCGCGTTATTTGTGTGAAGATCTCTGATTGTTTTGAGTGATAATATTTTGTAATACTTGAATTTTTCAATGCTTCCTTGTGGATATATCAATATATTTTGCAGAAAAACTGCTTTCGATTATCAATTCATATTTTTTACACCCTAAAACCTGGATTGATACTCCTAATCATGTAAAACTTATGATCTTCAAGAATATAAATGATAAAAATTTTAGCCATAAAAATGACATTCAATCTAAAATCTAAATATGATTTTTAAATCATGAATATTTGATATTTTAAGATACTAACGTGATAGAAATTTTCATTTCAATTCGTCGTTACGTACCAATATGTTTATTCTTAATTGAATATGTGATTGCTATATGACAATTACCGTTGTTTTTTTTCTAAAATAGACAATTTTTCTAGGTTTTCCCGAAAGAAATAAAGCAACAAAATATGCAAGCGGATATATAAGTTTATGCAGGTGATGTAATATATTAAAATATATTATTGATAATCAATCTACAATAGATATATTTTACCAAAATCAAAAATATAGGATGCGTGAATAGAATTGGCGTGTAAGTTTATCAGAAAAATGAAAGATTGATCTGAAAATGAGTCGATTAGTAATAATTGCACTTTAAATGTACAAAAATTGATTTGACAATGACTCATCCATTTCAATTTGTATTTAAAATAAGATATTTCCTATAAATTCTATAAAAGTTTGTTATAAATCATACGAATAGGAAACCACAAAAATAACTTTTTTGATCATGCTACCCTCGATATTTGGCTTTCAAATTCGCCTGACTGCAATATTTATTATATTTATATATAGAATATAATTCAAAGGATTAATAATATGGCTGCTTTTAACAATAAAGGCGTGCTAAGGAAGTAAATTTACCAAGAATTTCACGATTTATCTCCTGATGTTATAAAATGTGCTTGTTCTCGCGTCTGAGGTCGTTTGGAAGCTGTGAATAACGCTGAAGGTAGCTTCATTCGATAAGTTCCATCTACAAACTATAATTCTTATGTATTCGATATTGTTCATAAATATTAAATATTTTAGGATTTAAGATGTTTTTCCTTTAAATATTTTCCACGCCAATTCTAATCGCGCATCCTTGCGTATAAAAATCTAAGCTTTTTATGTAATATAGTTCGAAATATCTTATTAAAAATTTAAATCATACTAAAGTATAAGACATGCTGTATTCAACACGATTGTTAAACTACCAAAAAAAATTGAATTTCTTAATCGAGATGCATCTCGGAATTATCGACGGAAATGTCACAGATATCCAATGCGGAGTAATGTTCGTTATTTACGACCATTAAGGCCTTAATGGCAGATTAAAAGATTCGGGTGTGTGGTGGCCGACACCGCAATATTATAAATTAACATGTTAGGTTCTATCGGAAGCGAAGATTGCTTCGGGCTTCGATAATGATAGGTGTCTCAGGCCGCAATGTTGTCTAAGCCTCAAGCCACCGACACTCAGATTCTTAAGACAATAAATATTCGGTAGGCTCAAATTTGCTGTCGATACTCGCCAGAGATATTCAAGTCGACACCGGATGCAAAAAATATTAAAATAAATCAATTGGTAATGTCTTGGGCAGATTTTAAACGTGAATTCTGATGGTAAAAGTTCAATTGAAGTTTCTCAAACAATAGCCTCGTATAATGATATTAATACCATTTAAATAGTTCTATATGCAGTATTAGCATTTAATTATTCTTATAATGTTACCAATTCCATCATGAGACATCCCAGGTAATGATGATATCAAATAAACGTTCAGATTCAAAAGCAAAATGTGTTAAAAAACGCCACGTTGTCAGCATATTTTACAGATTGGAAATATTCATACTTATTGTCTCAATCCAGACTTACCCCGATGGATCTAAAAAAGTAAATGGTAAGGTGGTAATTATAATAAAGTCGTGTTAAGCCACTTATGAATTACTGGATTTACAACGATAATTATATATCTATCCTTTAATATCCTATAAAAGTTTAAATGTGATACCTTAATACGAAGTCACTTATATGTAGCCCTATCTGACTTTATTAATTATCTCAGTGCTTAATAATTTATATTTTAATAATTGGACTAAACCTATTAAGAGACGTTCAATCGTGAACATTATTACTTTAGAAATTTTCAATTTGATCTAAATTTTTAGATTAAATATATAGCATTTGAACAAATATGACCATGTAAAATGTAAACAATCCTCTTCTGAAAAGTGTCATATTAAAAAGGCCGTTATAGCGAGATTTCGTATAAAAAAGCGGCCGTATAGCGAGGTATAGGTGTATTCAAACCTATTTACTAATAGCATTCATAAAAATATTGATTAATAATTGACAATTTTGAGTTGAAGTATTATATTTAAAGATTATCCAAGCTTTATGCGTCTTAAAAATATTGTTTCAGATGCATACAAATTTTCCTCCATCATGCGGCACCGACGCCCGGGGCGTCCAATTTTCAATACCACCGTGAATATATCACATGTATCAACGCATTTGTAACAGCACTAATTTTGGGTGGAAAAAAATATTTATACTGGAAAAAAAAAAGACTATCTCCGAAATCTATCTCACAGGTACGGTCTGTGATAGCCGAAACCTAATGATTATGGACAAGTAATGATACGTTTTTTTGAAGGCCTCGTGTGAAGCGGAAGCGACAACAACTGCGCACAAAACGTATCATTTTTTGTGGGCCCCGTTGTTAATTTTTTTTTGTGGGCGCCATTTTGTGTGGTCCGTGGGTAGGTGTTGCCTAACTACCGGCTTTTAACGCGTTTTTCACTCACATATAATTTATTTCGATGATTGTTATTTTATGAGCGCTCCGCGGCTTGGACCTCCCGGTATTGGCGCACTGAAAGGGTTAAAATCGGCACGAAGCTCGCATCCAGTCGAGAGTGTGGATCTATGCCCGTACATTAGTATCGAACGATTATTACAAGATTCGACATTCAGATCTTTCGGAATTATGCAATATGATTACAGGTCAAAAAAGTATAATGAAATTAATATTTTTGGAATTTATTATGGCACTCTTATATAATACTAAAAAAATAAATTCGTAATTAAAAAATATATGTATTACATCGTTTTTCAAGCATCATAATGGCATGTCAAAAAAGATGCATGTCCGCAGTGTTCACCGGTCTTTTCATTCAGGTTTACCTGAAACGAAAAGTCAAAAAGATTCTTAATCTGTATGAGTGTCGCTATTATATAATACTCAATTAATACTTTTTATTTAAAAGTAACAAAATGGCGCTAATTTGAAAAAAAAGTTTATAAAAAAACACCTTTTTTTGGGTTATTTTTTATTATAAAGCGTAAGATAAAATTAATATTCTGAGCTGATTTAACAAACTGACATAGCCATATAGGTGTAAAATATGCTTGTAAAATTTCAAATAAATCGGCGACGTTTTTCGATATTCTTTCAACACCACATGCAAAAATGTCGTTTTGAGAAAAACACGTTTAAAGTTTTAAGTACTTAAAAAATGTTAAAAAGGAAAACTTAATACTAATCAGTGATTCCAGCTCCAAAAAGCAATCCTTAAATAATCTCAGCCTTGTTTTTTTTTTGCTGATCTGGCGTCTCTGCGAGCTATTCTAACTTCTTTAGAAGATTCGAAACCTCGGAGGTTGGCAAAATCTTTCGTTAAAAATGCGTACAAATAGGTACAAATCTTTCTTTAAAAATGCAAGCTACAGTATGTGTTACAATTTTCAGTATTTTTTTGCCACAAAAAATATATTTCTGTACCAGAAATCATACGCACGCGTTGAAACTCTCATTGTTATTTTGGGCATTAGAACCAAGGCATCTTTCCAGTAAATTATCAGATGATAATTCTTCATAAATGGGTCTTAAACTTTCTCATTGAGAGCGGGAGGATGCTTTTACAAATATAACAATCTTGTAGTTGCATGTTTCTAGCATTCGCACTAAGAATCTGCGTCTTTCGGACACTGTGAATGCTGAGGGACTTCATCAGTTGAAATTTTATGATAGTATGTTGTCTAAATAGCACTTTTCATATTTTCTATTGCGTCAGGATGTTGGCGAATAACTAAACCATAATAATTAAATAAATCTTTTATTAATTTATTAGTTAGCTGTTCGATTTTCGAAGCATTTTTGTACCTTTACTATCCACTTGTTTATTCACCTTTTTAAATCATTTTTCGACTTAATTTTCTCCCTTATTATAATAAAGATAAAAATTATCCCCAACAGGAACCTCTGACCTGCAAACAAAAACAGGTATAGGGGCAAGTCTGTGACCATAGCGGTCTCAGAGCCGTCGAGGCGCAATCTGAGCAAAGTGATGACACAAAGTGAGCACATTTCGCGAATTAGCATTAATATAATCTGAATTTCTTCACCAAAATTATAGATGATATTCTTAGAGATATGTACTTTCGAGAAATGAAATTTAAAAAAAATGATTTTTTGGCGTGATAAAGTGAGATGACCCCTTAATTAATTCTTATTGGTATAATCTTCTAAGCAACATTTTTGCGTTTCGATTAAAGTGTTCAATCAAAACAAATCTTTCAATGGATATTACGACCTAGATTATGAGCTGAGCTTTCTGATATGCATATCATGGTCATTCGCTGATCCAAATAATCAACAGCCCTAATAATCTCTTTATTAAATTTAAATTTAGATTTTCATCGTCTGAGTATTTTCTCAAGATGTTATAATTCATTTCAGATTACAATCATTACATTTTGCGATGTTGTCAGTGCCATTGAAAAAAATTACTTTAAATTCTATTGCAAATATCAGTTTGCAAATAACGATTTATATTTTAAACTTTTCTAGAGAGTATTTTAATTTATTTAAAGCTCGCTCGTGAATATGAGCTTCTTGATTAAATTCAACAGAATTTAAGATCGGATGATGAAATGTATTACTAATTGAGATATTAAATATCTACGTGATATTCCTTACGTAATTCTACGCTTTTAACGTCATACTAATTTTGTGAGCATTGCTGTAATTTTTCAACAACCAATTCGCTTAATTAATGCCTTCCGACACACTCGAGCGTTAATGATAATTGAAATCAATTTTTAAAGAAGTTGCCACATCTCTCTTCGGAACAGATTGAAAATCTTACGGAGTGAGTTAGTAGTAATTAGTGAGTCAAGTTGTCGGCGTCATATTGTTTAGATTAAATTATAATTATGAACATAACTCATTTTAACCCGTTCATAATCGCAGGCGCGGTATTAATGAGTTAACAGATTGCATGCGAGATAACTGACTCGTCTGCCCCCGAATGGAAAGTTCACGCTTTTCAAAAGTCGACTACCACCCGACAAAGGGCCCCTAAAAAAGCTCCTCGGCTTGATGGATTCGCATCGGATGAAATGTGAACCAATCCATCAGAGATGATGCGGTGAGGAGAGCTAATGATGCCGGTTATTGTTTTAAAGCACCTACGTGTCACGACCAATGATACATGGCCACTAGACAAAAAATTACCTCGGCAGCCAGCTTATGTTATTATAAATATTGCCATGGGTGGGTCAAATCTCCTACAAATCGAGCCACATTTCCTTCATCAATGGTGGAAGATATTGTAATATAACACGAACTGATTAATCGACACTTATTCTTCATCCAATCTGTAGATAAAATGCTTATGACATATTTTACATTAAATAAAAATGGAGCGTATTTCACCATAAGATCGAATGTTGCCATATTGGCGACAAGAATAAAAAATTGAGATTTTCTTTCGTTAATTTTCATTATGGGCACAACGCTGTTAATAAATAAGTTTGAATATTAGTCCACTACCACAAGTAGAATTCCATTTTATTTGGATACATTCACAAGGGATGATTTCATACAAAGAATCTGGATATTGCATTTGATCCAAATTTCCATAGAATTTTATATCGGATCAATATGTATACCGGTTCATATGCTATTTATTAAGTCTGAAAATCTCGATCTAACTGAATATAATTCTGTTTTTTTTTAAGTTGAAATGCCATTTATATGATATCTAAGATCCTTGAGAAGAATGATGCGCTTGATAAAGCAACAAAGAGTAGAATTTTTATGGAGCTAATAGGCAGGGCTGCGGATGCCGATGACGTCCTATAATTGTTGTTTTATGCAGATGAGGATTGTTTACATTAATGGTTTGTGTAATCAGTGTATCGGGGGTGTATTGGAATAATTTGCAGAATTTTTATGCTTCTGTAGGAGTACATTTAAACTTAATAGCCCGTAACAAGCTTTTAATTGGTTATTTGCGTCCGCGACGGCAGCAAGGGCTTAAATTTTTATATTAAGGACAGCCTAAAAAATCGAAGTAATTTTACAATAGGTATGCGTAAAACTTTAATCGTCCAGAACCACCCCTCAAATTAAACAAAGCTTAACTCGGAAAAAAGTAAAGAAACATCGGGGAGCGGCTATTAATCGGTGGTTTTCGATTCCGGACAGTGATTTAATATTTCAAAATTTGAAAATTTGAAATAATAACGTTCTTAGATTGGCAATATTGTTTCAATTGACTATCTTAAGAATTCGATTCCAATCGCAATTATTAGCGATTTTTTTAAACTAATTCCTTCAAAATTAACATCAAGGTAATACAGGATATAAGTCTGTACAATTTGGTTTTGGCCAACTAGATCTTGAGCAAATTTTATTAAAAATTGTAATTATTCCTTCCATAAAATCCTTCATCGGACTTTCATTGCATGACTAAATAAATTAGATATAGAATTCCGATTCTCGTCATTGAAATTGCCTGTGAATTACCAAAAATGACTAGTTTCAATTGAATGATTTGTTTGGGTTACTGCGTATGATGTCTTGGTTCAGTTTAAAAAAAGTTTGCGAATTTCTGTTACTTAGCAGGGTGAGTAGCAACAACCCTCGCGAAAAAAATATAATCCACCGAAATTAATTGGGCTACCCTAGGATGCTGCAAACAGTGAAAAGGGCGGCCACTTGCGATGCCGCCAAATCAAATTAAGGGCGCGCTATAAAAACCAAATTAGTGCCCTTAGTCTTAACCGTAAGGGGGCATTAGTTACAAGACGTTAGTTTAAATCCCACTTTCATTTACAATAAATATCGTCCGCGTTTTTATATCGGATTTTTGGACGGGCTTTTCGCGTACCTGGACCAGGGCCCCGTCTCTCGCTCCCGGGAGCCTTTATCTCGCCCTGCCAGAAAAGGAAGCCAGATGCTCTTTCTGGAGGGCTCGGGAAGAATATCGGGAAGCCCTCGGGTGATATTAATTTGATTTCTTCCGTTGGGCGGGGTGAGCGGAGCCCATTTGCCGCGGCTTAGGGCGCCGCCCGCCTTGTTTTACAAATGACAATAATGCTTCGGAATATCACTGCATAATTTACGCCTACCATTTTTTTTCTTTCGGTTTATTGGTTGACATTTACGCGACACCACGAATAAATTACGGCCCTATTTAAGAAACGTAAAAAAAGAACAAACGCTCGTGTGGGTCTTAATCGATAATTAAATTATATTGTGTTCGCTGGTGACTTGTTAGCTGCCGTGGACTGGATTACCAGAACAATGCTTCCGAAGAAACGACAATTCAAGCCCTCCATAATTTTTGGTAAATGTCAAGAGAAATCTTAATGCTAGTGCTTCCAATGCGGCTACTGGCGTGCTAAGGACATTACATGACCTGCTATCTACATGACTCAAAGCCATAAAAAAATATGTACGAGATTGAATCTTTGGTGCTAAAATCAAGAACAATTCGTATGCCTACACATATTTTTATCTGGGGCATGAACAAATCACAAAATTTGCTATTGATGTCTCTGTTGCAATTCCGATATCAAATAAATCTCTCAACGAATCGTGGATATGAACAATTCATATATAAATATATAGATGAAAGCCTAAATTGAGCAAAATCTATATAAATATGGATATACTTTTTTTCTTTTAAAATAATTGCTAAAATAACTACCCCAAATGGAGAAGAAAACAGGTTTCAAAGTGAAAAAAAATCCTACAAACTTATTGAGTGATATGCTACTACTAGGGACTCGAACCGTTATATTTTTTCATTTCGTTTTTTGTTTCGGTTCCAAATATTTTTATTGGTTTCGTTTAGGTTTTCGTTCCGGCAAAAATAACGGTTTTATTGGCTATTGTTTTTTAGTTTCGTTTCAGTTCGAATCCCTTGTTACAACATAATCGTAATACTTAGAATTGTACATAAAAAATATGTTTTTTTTTTATTTTTGCACTATTATTTTCACTCATTTTTACATTATTTTTATTTTTAATTTTTCAGCTCTAAACAAGAAATCAGAAACATAGAATATACATGATTACATCAGCATATTATTTTTGACCATATTGGCTTTCAACACGCTTTCAATGTGCTTTTTAAGACCATTCACACCATATACTAATAAAAATAAACTACCCTAAAATTGAAAAGGTATCGTTTTTGTTAGAAAAGCTCCTTTAGCTAACAATATATTAATAATAAATATATACTAGAAATTTTCGACTTTCATACGAGTCGTATAAAATAAATGGCAATGCCTGTATATGGACGAAATGAAGACATCTCTGATATTATGCAAGAATCTGATATTTACCAAATGTATGATTACAACAGTGGAAGTGATTTTATCATGGATATACACTTTGAAGCCCATGTAAATATAGAAAATGATTTCACAACTTATGGTTTATACATGATAAAGATCTTGTGGAATAAAATATTGAAGCACAAATCAAAAGAAAGCTACAAGATATGGTAGGAGGCAATAAAATAATATGTCTTAATTTAGCCCCAATGCAATTTTAACATTGCCTTCTCGGGTTTACTTTGGCAGTTGGCTCTCAAACCACTTCGACTAATGATGAGTCCGTTCGATGTTCGGTACGTCGGCCTCATGCAAAAGACTTAAACTCAATTATGAAGCATTTAGCCGATGAGAGAAGCCATAAATCACGTATAATATTGCGACATTCTTGAGATCCCGAAGAGCCGTTTCGCACGTCTCGTCTTCCAATCTTCGACATTTCCACCGCAGGGGCGGTCCCTTTTCAAACAATCGGATATAAATCCCGCAGTACCGGCGCTTGAGTTCCCACGCCGCGGGTCCTTAAATAAGAAATAAATTATTCATAACGGACCTTTAATTGCCCTACGTCGAACTTTCAATACACTGTATTTATGGGGCCGTCGTTTATAAAAAAATATTCATCGACTCGTTGTTAAAAATTGATAATTTTGCAAGCTGAACTATCAAACAAATGGTTTCTTATAGATCATCACATCTATGAGCATGTCAAGATGACTCTTGGCGAAAACTAATTGTAGATGATACAATATTGAATTGTATATTTGTTGGAGTATAATCATAATAAAAATGTTTTTGATTGAGTTCGGCCAAACTAAATGTTACCAATGTCCAACACTACAGGTAGAATAACTATTTTTTTTATATTATGGATCAGATTTGTTCAGTTTAGTCGCTTTCATACTAACTAATGACGGTGGCTATGCATTTTGTTAGAATGTACAATATCTGTAACCAAATTTTGATCCATAATTTATGAACTAAATTTCACGTTCATGATCAAAAAATATAAACAAATAGTAAATTATTAGTAAATGTTAATCAAAACATAAGCTAAATAGGTCTTCTCTTTCTTATGGTCATATGCTGCTTCAATTCATAAATGGGCTTCCTTTTTTAATCATTTCTGTTGTTTTTTGGTCCACAATATAACACATCACTCAATAAGTTCGTAGGATGACAAAATAATTTTAAACGAAATTAAAAACCCTTGTGACTTAATTTTTCAAACAAACAAACATTTCTTGGCCAAAATAGATTTTCTTGTAATATTTTCTGTAAATAATTTCACGAAAATATCTTGTTCAACTACAGATAAATGTTTTTTTATATCTTCGCGGACCCCCGGAAATGGCTTCGCGGACCCCCAGGGGTCCGCGGACCCTGTTTAAGAACCACTGTCTAGCAGATAATAAATAAGTAATTAAAAATGAAATTCTTGATGACTTCAATAGTTATTGCATAAATTTACTTTTACTTAAATACCTACAAAATATTAAACTTACTAAGTTCTTATTTATATACACGACATCGTGACATTACGATTCGCCATCTGGGAAGCATTTTAATATTCAATTTTACTTCTGTATATGATAATATATAATACGATAAGCAATTTTGGTCAATATGGATGATTTCACGGTCATGTCTTCGTGGAAGATTTCCATCGTCGGAAGCTCGAAACACGTCCAAAACCAGTCGGATTTACAACTAATAATTTAATCCAATTTCGAATTAAGTAAGGTGGTCTTTAAATCAACGCACAGATATAACGTAACTGAAAAAGCAATTTAAATAGTAAAAATATCAAAATCATTCGATCCCCGACTCAATTAGCGTACACAAACGACTCGGAATCCATACATATTAATCCGTTTTCATAAATCATTCATGAATATGAGCGGAAGGTGTTGATACACTGTGGAATAATTAAAACACTCAATATTTATGCCTTAATAAAATCTGCAATCTAATGTCTTCATACTGCAAAATTTGCATATTTTCTCAAATCATTTTTTTGGTGTGTTTTGGACAATGAGCGATTTTATTAAACACATCCATGAACTCTAAATGAACTGTTTTCATACATTTTTATTGTAATTAATATGAATACATTTATTATTCAACAACTTTTTTGCGTTGTTATGGAGATTGCTTGCGAAGATACTAATTTTGCAAACCCATCAAAAATCATCACTTTTTTTTACATACATTACAGTTAATTTTTTCTGCTTTTATACTACATAATTGCCTAAATTAATAAGATTTTTTTGATGTTGAATATGTTAATTTTATATACCTAACCGACAATGGTAATTAATTTATTAATGTAAAATAAGGATGCTAATTTTCTCTAATAAATGCTAGAGAATTGTCACGTCTATCTTCATGACAGAATGATACCGATTGTTATATCCGACTATGTATAATATTGCCTCTTCTGCATAAAATTGATCTTCTGGAATTGTTGCATTGCAGTTGCAAGATGCATTAATGAAAGCACGTCGCTCTACGGTCGTTCACATTTACTATGATAATTTATAATCTCTAAATTATGCCATAAGCAGACAATAGTAGAGAAATACGATTTATAGAATACAATTTTCTTTACATCTCATCAAAATATATTCAAACCAAAATACAATCTAGATCAATCGATAAAATGCAAATTAAGATACACAAAATAAAAAGCTCTATATATAAAAATAATGCATTCAATATAGATTGCATCAATTTAGGTATTACCAATGGTTGTAGCTGTCTACAGAGTAAAATTATTAATTATTAAATTAAACCTGTATATTTAAATAGAAAACCTTAAATTAAGAATTTGGAGCAGTGACTGTCCGTAAAATTGCAAGGATCTGCTTGGTTCATGATTCAAACCACATATAACTTTTAATGGTCATTTTTCGTTTATGATTTTAAACCCAAACGTGAAAATCTTCGAACAAATATATTGCAAAAATATGTCATAATTGCAAATAATTGACTATTTTTATAATTAACAAGGGTGAATATAAGATGCTTTTTATTCGTTTTTTGAAAGTAAATATTAGGTATGATTTTTTTAAATTTTACCTTCTTCTAAATAATCTGTAAAACCTATATTTAGAACCCATATTCTTATAAATTAAACACATTTAATATGTAACTATTTTTTGCTTGGTAGAACATGATTAAATCTAAACGCAATTTTTGATCATATTGACTTTCGACATGTATTATAAGTGTTTTAGGGCCTTTCGTGCTACATACTATTAAAAATATACTACTACTCCAATATTGAAAAAGCTTAATTTTGCTTAAAAAATTGACACTTTTATTACTTGATTTTTCGCACATAATAATATACATATATACAAAAATTTGCATAAGTTTGCTAGTCATATATTTACTTAATAAATAAGATATGTCAAACTATATTTATATTATTCCAAACTAACAGTGTGTACCTTTGAATGAAATGAAAATAACTTTGAAATTAAAGATGAAGAAAAGTATAATTTCAATAGTTAAAGTGGTTTTAATTTAATACGATCATAGACATTAACTTTGAAGCTTATGGTAGTATATAAAATGATCTCATAGAATATGATTTATAATCGCTTGAGATCTTGTGCACGATATTGAAGCACAAATTAATAGAAAATTACAAGACAAACGAGGAAGATCCGTTAGCAATATGCTTATGGTGAAACTTTAAATATAATATACATGGATTTAAATACTGCTAGCGATCAAAGCATAGTAATTATTTGCAATATGGATATCAGTTTTAATAATATATTTCTATTGAAAATCGATCTATAAGGTATTAAGACAATATTGTCAAATAGTTGATATTTTCTTTAAGATTAGATATCAATGTGGCTCATTTTCTTAATAGTATAATTAGAAATCAAATAAACAATTTAAAAATTCGATAACAAACAAGATTCTACAATTCCACAGCTCCTCAAAGCATATGTAGATGGATGAGCAGTCCCTGATCAAATAGCGCTCATGTCCCCCTCGTAAAGTGCTTGGAGTATAAACGTCGAACATCTCCCGCCGGCTTCCAAGGAGTACAAAAAAGGGCATCAACGACTTTATGACGTAAATTGTTAGAAAGTGTCCCCTGGCATGGGGTGGGCGAGGGGTGGTTCATGCTTAATACTGCCGGCATAATGGAAGACGGCATTATCCTCTTGTTTATGCCACTAATACGATTCGAATATCTTGTCTGATCCCAATCGCTCCCCCTAAGTCGCTACCCCCTCTGTTTATCGTTTAGCATCCCCAACATCTGCAAGCCTCCGAGGGCCACATATTGTGCCGTCGTACCTATGAACTCGGAATACACAGACTTATTTGATCAGTCCACATTTCAAAACACTTTTATTGCCCGGCATAACGCTACAATATTGCCCGCGTCAAAGTATTTTTTCGGGAAGATTTTATGCGATCGCCTTGTTTGCTCCTGCATATGTTATGCTGACAAAATTACTAGTATATGCCTCCCGAGAAGTATTGACTACGTATGAAATATTCTCATGGAAGAATTTCATTCAATATGTGCGCCCGAACGGTAAGGCTGCTCGGGTACTAAAATACATTTCCATATCTAAAAATTTCGCCCCGATAAAATTATTTTCCACCTTTATTACACGACATTCATCGTATAATAAAGATTTTTAAATTGGATTCAAATTATTGAACGGTAAGCATTGCACATGCTCTCAAATGGTGCAAATTTTCGTTTGATTTTGCGTATAAAATCCTTCCAGAAGGTCGCCTTCCAAAACCATTTTATATGATGAACAATTTCATCATGTTCGTTCTTATCATACAATCAATATTACAAATAATACTCAAACTGCTCGTATAAAAAGATTTTATTTTACGAAACAAATTGGGAGACTTTCAGATACTTCAATGATATGGAAGTGTTTTCTGTTTTACAGCTAATTCTTCTGATTTTTTAAATATTTTCAATTTAATTTTTATCGATATAACTGATCGTTTGAGTTACTATTTTATACTTTAAAAAATTTTTATTTAAAAAAATTGTCCCAAGCTACATAACTCTGATTAGTTATACAAAAATCAACCTAATGTTTTGCAATTTATAAGGGAATGAAAAGGGTTCTAATGATTTACATTTAATTCGGAGTCAGCCATCAATCCATTTGTAAAAGAAAGCAACAAGACCAAAGTTTATACATTATTTCAATTCGATCTACCTAATTGAGCCAATTTACAGCATGGTTGATTATGATCATCGAATTATAAAGGTCAAATATGAAGCTCAAATTATCAATGCCAAATTGAAAAAAACAATTCTACGCCATTCACAAATTCGATAGACAATGCGATAAAATATTTTTTATTAATCAAATTCTGATTATAACAATTCAATTATAATGATAGACTGTCCGAGTTTCATTTTGACACTAATACTTTACAATCAGGGTGCTCCGCACTAAACTTCGCCATAAACCCGCATAAAACTCTACTTCTTTCGTAAAATTGGTGTAACTCTTAAACCAGCTGATAGATTGAAACTAAATTTCATTGATACCCACAAAAGAGCTTATTGCATCGATATGTTTATACATAACAGTGTTTTTCAATCTGCGGTGTGTGTACCAGCGTGATAAAATGCAAAAGTGATACTTTTAGACTCGAATTGTTTGAATGGGTATTGATTAAATGACACATAAATACACAAACAAAACATAAGCACAACATTCAATCAGTTCACGGTTCAATATAAAAAAATATATTTGAGCGTATAAATAGTTGTATATAATAGTACGGGAGGAAGGGACATTATTTGTATAATTATTCCCAAAATGCTGCTATACTTCTAGATAGTCTCGCGGCTAAGCAGTCGGACTAGTAACTCAATCATCTTGGGTTCAAATCTACAAGAGTTGTGGCTGGCGATCACACTTTTAAAAACATATATATGCCATGAAAAACCATAACAAAATGGTAAAAGGCTTAAGATTTATACGTATTGAAGGGAAACCAGAGCAAAATTATATTTACTCTGGTTTCCCTTATTTTTGTAATATTATATTTTTTCTGAATAAAGGTTAATAAATAAATAAAAATACATGCCAAAATGGTTGGCAATGGTCCCTAAAAATATATATTATGTAAACGTCTTATACCCACAAGATTGAAACTATATTGTAGCTCCTTATATTATATAGACAATGCTTTGAAAGTTGTAATACTTCAATCAAGTCATCATGCTACAAATTTAGCAACATCTACCAAAGCCCTAGCCACCTTTTATTGAAAGTAGATGACGTTTATTCAATAATAATTAACATAAACTACTTGTAGACAAAAATGCAGCTTTGTAGATTTTAATTTAATGCCGATGTGTACAATTATTCAGGTTTCGAAAATTATTATTAATGTCCACAACGTTGAAAGCTTGATAGTCTGTAACTTTGATCTACATTGTATAAATACTGACTGGGAAAAAATTAGCTTTGTAGAAATAGGTGCAAAATCTTTCCTTATTAATATATTAATTTTTTAGTGTGAGTCTTTATAGATATATTTGTATGACAAGAAACTTTAATTATTTTTAAATTCTTCAAAATGAGACATAGAAAGAGACGGAGAGTATCTTGCAGGTTGGAGACTGTGAATGTGAGACAAAGACCGTGAGAGTATCTTGCGTACGTCGTACGATTGTATAGATCGTTAACCCAAATTTATCGAATAATAATGATAACCCAAATTAATCGATTTCAAGTGTATTGTTTATGTTTACGCATATAAATTACCAAATATTGTGTGCTAACGACAGTGTTTATTTATTCAAATACAAACTTCATACAAGCTGCGGTGGTCTTGACAGATAAGTAGATTTATACGACTATAAGTGGCAGACACGCAAATATAGCATCTAAGATCACGATGATTTTATATTAGCTCACTACTCAAAAGTTTAACATTTCTAATCTCCCAAAATGTTTAGTAAGAAGATATTGTTCTACATTCTTGATTTGAACCATTATAATAATAATACAAAATCTAAATTATTATCTCAACATTTTTTTGAATAGTTATTAAATTTTTATTTTAACATATTAACCTAATCATAACCTAGTTGCAATAGATGATAAAAGTCATTATCATACATAAACTCTTTCTTCAGTTATTTTTTTATAAATAAATGACTCTTTGTATCCAAATATTGGATATGTACATATTTTTCAAAGTCCACAGCAATTCAATGAGTTTCACATTATATTTAACGTTACTTTGAACAATAAAAAAATCATTATAGTTTTAATAGTTCACATGAATGCCGACAAAATGTTTTAACCCTTGCATCACTTAAGATTTTTTGTCATTCGTCGAGACTTCATTACGTCGTAAACACCGTAACACTTTTTGCTTCAGACGTTAAAAAAATCAAAGCAATCTAGATAAGCAACACTTGAAACAATTATTATGACCCCAAAAATTAGTCAATATGCGTGTTAACATTTGTGTCATTCCATTATGATTCTCAAACATAAACTTTCAGATGAAAATAAGCTCTTGAGCCATTAGTCAATTTTGCTTTCTTTGAGCCAAAGAACATTTTGTTTATATCGCTCAATAGAGAACCGGAGGAGTAATAGCAGACCATAAAATCTATTTATAAATTGCTTTATTTTTAACCGCAAAGACAGAGCAAGGTGTTTTAACAGAAAGGTTGTTTCAAGTGTCTTCAACCGGCGGCGCCTTTGGCCACTTATGGAATTGATCTGAAGACAAAGTGTGGTCGATTGTTTGAGGCAAACCACAAGTCTAAACACTGTTTAAAACACTTTTTTGCTCCTGTATAATTTTTACCATGATCATTAGCTTTTTTTCGTCGCGCTGTTAAACCATCGATCTAGCGCGTTTCGATATTAGCTATCGAGATCATGTTAAATTGCGTTTAATAAAATCACAATTAAAAAATCATCCTGCGAGCCCCGATCCCGGGTAAAACACACCCGTTTCCCGGACACTCAGACGGATCGAGACAGTTTGAGAAAAAAAGCGTAACACCTCAGATCAATCATTGTAATGGGATTTAGCGGGGGTTATGGTAATTTTATGAAAGATAAAATTTTGTTCAAACAGTCTGACACATTCACGCAGCAAGCGGGACATTGATATAGTGGGGTACTTTAGAATAAAAATACGACTGGGGTATGGGTGAACGGATTTGATTGACATGTGGTGGAAGACCTCAGGGTTTGGTCACTGGGCCACGAGCTCGGTGGGCCCCGTATTTAAAATCGAATAAAAAGCACTCATTGTTGAAGTTCGTATTTAAGAAGGGAGGGTTAATTAATCACCTGCAATTCATGACCAACAGCGAACGAAAAGAACCCCTCGGCTTCGCCTATCGTTGCACGATGCTTCCAATATATCTCTTTATTGTTATAATTATTTAAATAAAATGCTCATCAATTATTCGAATGAAATAATTAATATTCATATTTGAAGTCTGAAATACACCATTTAATATATTTAACGAAGAGGGATGTTTGTATTGGTAAATTGTAATGAAGCTCCAGAGCAACAATTAATAGTCATATTGCAAACTTTTCATATTTCCAATCGAAGCTCTTTCACAATAGTCATATTATGTTATATTCATTCAGTATGAAAATTGTAGAGCTACACTTTTAGGATGCAAATCTCAGTTTATATTACAGATTATTTACAACATTTTGTATTAAAAACCACAATAAATTTGATCTAGTTTGAGCCATCGATTTTGATCTTTGCCAAGAATTTACGAATTTGATAGTTTAGATAGTTTTTAACAATATGAATGTCTGAGATATTCAAGGATTTCTGTTGGAATTAGAGACTGATGAAGCAAATTTGGCTGAATTTGCGTCTGAAATAATCCAAAATTCATAATACAGATGAAAATGATGAAGCTAATGAAACCTTTATTTTTGCTGAAACAAAAACCTGATATTACATGTGACCATCGCCATTCTTATGTAAAATTTGTTTGAAAAAAAGTTTGAAAAAAGACACCTTTTTCGGGATATTTTTTAATGTAAAACGTAAGATAAGATAAATATTTTGAGCTGATTTTGCGAACTGACATATCCATATATGTGTAAAATAAGCTTGTAAATTTTCAGATAAATCGGTGACTTGGTTTTACGAAACTCTTTCAACACCACATGCAAAAATGTCGTTTCGAGAAAAACGCGTTTAAAGTTTTAAGTGCTTAAAAATTGTTAAATTGTTGAAAAAGAAAATATAATACAAAATCAGTGATTCCAGCTCCATAGATCAATCCTTCAGCTATTTCAGTCTTGTCTTTTTTGACTGATCTAGCGTCTCTATAAGCTGTTCTACCTTCTTTAGAAAATTCGGAGCCTCAGAGGTTGGCAAGGTGTAAAAGGCTTCTGAACCGATTTTGATCCCCATGACGACCATTATTCTTATAATTGGTTCAAATTCTCTAAAAAAAAGCATTTCTCATATTTTCTATTGAGTCAGGATGTCTTAATCATAATAATTAGATAAATCTTTTATCAATTTATTATTTAACTATTCAACTTTCGAAACACTTCATACAGAACTCTTTCTTTTTGATATTAACATTTTTTGACTTAGTTTGCTCCCTTACTAGAACAAAGATAAGAAATGTCTCCAACAGGAACCTTTGACCTGCAAACAAAAGCAGGTATAGAGGCAATCCTGCGACCACAGCGGTTTCAGAGCCATTGGGGCGCAATTTGAACAAAGTGATTGCTTCGAGCGCATTTCGCGAATTAGCTGTACAGCATTGGAATTATCTGAATTTCTTCACCAAAATTATAGACGACCCTGATCATCACTAATGATTATGAAGAAATTTTTATTTGATTTAAAACACTTACTTTTGGTCATCTTTGCTTCATTAAACATGTTTTTATTCAGATATACTTATTTTAGGGCACCTTTTTATATTCATTCTTTGTTTCATTTCTAGGAACCTATCGACCGTATTATACGAGGGTCATCTGTTTCTTTTTTCCTATAACATTCTTGATAATATTGGCTATGATCTCATGCATTTCACGGATCATTTTAGCATTAAAGCATACGTTTGAACTGCGCACACGAGTAAGTTGCGCATTAAAATTATGCAGAGGTCATATTCTGGACATAAAAAAATTCTCGCTCTATCTATATATAATTTAAGTGTAATAAATTAGTTATTGGAGCATCATTTGGGTAATGGAATCATAATCCAAAATAGATACGACCATGTTAAAATCGCATAAAACTTTCATAGTCCGCCCATTCCCCTTGGCTGCTACATTCGGAACCAATCACATATTTTTTCATTATTTCTTATTTATGAAACACAACCGATGGCGTATACATTTAGTATCGACATCTGCATCGTTTCACATGATTACCCAATGTCGGTCTTTATAATTTTGTTGATATTTCATTTCAACGTTTGCTGATGACGATAATGACATGTTGAACTCCAATACGAACCTCCAAGAGAATTATTTAATCATGGGTGTGTAATTTTATTTTCCTTCATAAATACTAAATTTAAATTCTAGTAAATGACACTCAATCGATCTAAAAAGGATCAAGATTATATTTCAAAATATTTGAACGACTTAATACCAATCGATGCATACTCTAGTGAGCCTTTCAGCGACTAAAATTTCAGTCAATTCAAATTTCCTCAGCAATCAAAACTATATCAACGTAATCCTAAAGCCTTTACTATTAATGAAATGCCACTATATACAAAGACTATTGATAAAAAATGATGATAAATAGATTGATGACTTCATTTTCCATTTTTTATTGTCCACTTATTTAGCTGTGCCAATTACCAAAGTTGTTTTGTTAAATAGGATTAATCATTCTTGTTAATCATTCAAACTTCTTTTTCACTATTGGATACAATTGTTGAAAATTTATGTATCACGAGTATAAAAATATAAGCCAAACTGGGCAAAATTTTAAGCATATATTAAAATTAAAATTGTTATATTATTTTCCAATGAGATGAATTGTATAAATTCTGCACACATGGAAAAATTTTCAACACAGTTTATAATACAGGATTATCCTTTTTTAAGTCCATCCAGGATACAATTGGATAGATGGATGTAGATATTTTATAAAAGGCGCTCAAGTTTCAAAAATCAAATAACCCAACCGTCTTCAAGTCGCTAAATATTCGCCAAAAACATGAAAATATTCCAAAATTATTGACTCTAAATCGACTTTCTTAAAGACGATCCATCAAGCTAAATGATATTGATGTAAAAAATTACTCAATAAGTTTGTAGGGTGACCAATAAATTAAAAACTAAACAGCAAATGTCACGCGATCGACTTGTGTCACGGTGCATTGTCTTGTTGAAAGAGCTTTTCTTCTTCATTTGAAGTAATTTTATCGCAATTTTTTCCATCAAACGCACAAACAACACCATATAATATTCGGTATTAATGGTTCTTCTTTTCTCAAAGTGAGATGAATAAAATACCTTGTTTATCCCAAAATACGAAGGCCAAAACCTTACCATCCGTTATTTACGTTTTTGATCGCTTTATGCAGCTTCACTGATTGCTATCCATACAGCTAACTGCCGATTTGACTCTGAAGTATAGTGATGGATCCATGTTACATATTTTGTCACATATCTTATAAAAAGATCATTTTTATTGCGATGAAACAGCTCCAAACAGCGCTCTGAATTGTCGACATTTTGTTATTTTTGATTGACTGTGAGAAAATGCGGTACACACTTCGAACAAAGTTTTCTCATGAACAAATACTGATGCAAAATATTGAATACACTGTCTTTTGATATCTTTAAGATGTCACTTGATAGTGAATTGTCGAGCAACTTCAATTTATCATCCTACGAACTTATTTAGTGTGTTAAAGCACCATGATTTTTTTCAATTATTATAACTCTAATTTCAACATTTCAGACTTGTATTAAATTACTCCATTGAAGTCTATGTTGTTAAAATCTGATGAATACGATGACCAATATTGGCTTGAAGTAAATCTACATTTACACGAAAATTTGACACATTACTCTATAAGTTCGTAGTCGTTTTTGTAATTTCTTCCAAAAAATATTCTACGAACTTATTGAATATTGTGTTACGAGTTCATTGTGCAATTCTAAAAATGAATGGCATACTACAACCTAAGCAGATTGATGCATTCTAATGGTCATTCGCAATTCACAGAAATAATTGGTGAATTTGCCCTAGATTTTTAAGACCACCCTTACTGCATTTTGCAATGTTGCTAATGCCATCAAAATAATACTTAAAGCAATGTATTTAAGTTAATTTGCCCATCTAAGTACTATCGCACTCCAGTTAATATTCAATCATTAATATATTTTAATATTTCGGGCATCCTAACCCATACCCATTATTATCCATATTTTATCCGTTTACCTAAACTCATAGCATGTTTTTAGGCATTTTAAAATGTGATTCAATATTTTCTTTTCCATATGTTCCTTTTAACATTACTACCGAATAGCTGTTGTCTTTGAGACAGATACTGTAAACTTTTTGAAGGCGTTATATTTTGGTGTAAATATAGGGTGGGCGAAAGTCGTATCCCCAATTTAATAAGCGGGTGTGTCCTTTGATAATATTTAAACAAATTGTAAACTTCCCGTCGCATGCGTATGCAGTCGACACAAGTCAATTAGGTAGTCTTTTGTCGAGAGAGTACTTTCTCACGGAGAGATTGCGTGATGATACGCGTTGCCAGGGCCGCGTTCGACGAAGCATGATCCATATGGCGGGCGATGGGGCGATAATGTCCTCGGGGCGCCGCCCAACTAATTGTTCCCACCGACCGCCTCCGCCCATCCCGCCCAGCCCGCCTAATTGCCGCCTCATCCGACCTGGAAAAGCGTCGCGCTGATGACAGCCTAACGTGAACGCATTATCGTCTTGCCATACACGCGCCGTCGTTACCCTTCGTCCTTGTTAATCGCCTCCAATTTCAAATGCCTGGAAAATTATCGCAGGGATTGAAAATGCGTCGCTTCGCTTATGCGACATCATGTGAAAATTTTACGAAAATTGGAATTTATTAATACAAAAAGGTATATAGACTAGCATTTAAGATGAAGCACTGTATTTCACCTAGTATCTAACATTGACATTTTTTTATGCTCCGAGCGCTCCTACTGAATTACAAACGACAAACAAATAGCTGTCTGTCGATAGCACACAATATTCGGTAAATTCTTTGCGTAAATAAATAACAAACATGAAATCGAAATCATTATTAGTTAATATATTTGGGCTAACGATCTATACAATCGTGCGATGAATGCGGGGAAGATCTCCGTCTCTGTCTTCCGAACTGCGTTACGTTCTCTCTTTGTCTCTGTCTGGCTCTGTCTGTCTCCGAGCTCAATGTACAAGAGTGCTCTTTCTGAATAGTGGAGGGGGGATCCCAGACCCTGGGATAGTACTCCTTTGGGGGCTAACACTGCGAGACTCTTCATGCATTGAACGTAGTGGTATCAAGATCATGCATGACACATGATATTTTTTTGACAGTTGCAACTATTAAAGTTTAAAAAATACATATCAGAATTGATCCTTATTTTAAACAAGGCTGCTGTGTTCAAAGGTATGTTTTTCCCAAGCGTTCCCACGGAAACACAATCAACTGTGACGCTTATCGATGTAATCAAATTTTGATAGAGCAAATGGTCGGATTACCAATTATCTTTTTCCATTATTACATTGTTCGTCAGAGAACATTGACTATGTTCAATGGGGCGAGCAGACGTTGTCAATATGTGTCAGACGGATATTTACATTCAGTCCGCGGCGACAAACCGAAATTGGCACATATTAGTGGAACAAAGCGCCGATTGTCGGAGATAATTGGAGTTGTCCGCGTCGGTGTCAAAAGCAAAGCTGCCGGATGCGGAAATTGAAATGCGGAGCGGCGGCTGCCATTTAATTAGTCGACTAATCGAAGTCTGTCAGGCGTGAAGATGGCGGAGGTGTTGCCGCCGGTAATCCCGCAACCGACGGATTACCGCCTCGCTGCCGATTGATGCTAAAGCTGCCGCTCGGCGGCGCTGCCATCGCTGACGAACACTTCGCAGATAGCTGCCCTTTCGCGCCATTTAACACCGACTCACCAAAATAGCGACGTCTCCTGCTAAAGCCCCCCAGATAACATAAGACTGTGACTTTAGAACAGGGATCGCAAACCCATAAACTCAACTGCAAAATTGAATGCTAACGTTTTCTATTGTATATTCAAACGTTTGTACCAAAATACCAATGTACCTAAATCAGCAGTCCATTCGAATAATTTATTTTCCAATAAAGATCTATTTCACCGTTACTGAACTCAATATTAACCCTTTCCACTCGTATGTCGACATTATGTCGCCAATTTTTTAAACTTGTATATACTCCATGTATTTTGTTACAAAAAATACAAGTGGAAAGGGTTCATTATTATGATTTTAAATGTATCTTAATTAAAAATAGTATTTAATATCAATTAGTCATCTATGTAAACAAGGAATTCATTAAATACTCCACAATGTGCAAAGTTACTAGAGTCACCAGATCAAGTGTTACCATTTTTTACCGCTGTCATTTTTCAATACTTTGTTAGAATAATCATGATCTGGAATATGTCTAAGATATGAACACATTTTTAATACTTATCAATAATCTATTTATGCATTTTTTTAAATATATTTTGTTGCAAAAACACAAGTAGAACATAATATTTTACGACCTAAATATGTACCCGCTTTCTCATAATTATTCACAGCTCCAAATTATGATAACATTTAATTTATCGACAATAAATAATAATTTGCCAAATTGGCATGCGTTGTAATGCCATACAAGAAAGGAAAGTTTTTTTATGTTTTGATTCTATTTATTGAAGTGCTTTCATATATTTCATATTTTTTAAAAAGGGTACATGATCGACAGTTGTAGTGCTTTATTTACCGTAGCAACCACCAAACCAATATACGCCAAAATAGTGCACACGCTAAACGTTTCACATAACAAACTGCGTATATAAAAAATATTTTTACTATGCTTATGTTATTTTCGTAATTGTAAACAATAAGTTGACAAAGTTTTATTGCAATCGAATGAACGGTATGGCAGCGCATTAAATACGAACAAACAAACATTAATTTTTATTGATAAAAAAATTGTACTCAAATATTATACCGATGATGTTAATATTCTTATGTACTCTTTGAAGTATTTCAATTAACCCTCGTCTTTCTTAAATTCAAGGCAAAATATTTTACATGAATAAGAATATTTTTGGATGTTTATTAAAAAAATTTCATCACTTTATTACAGAAAAATCCATTTTATCTGCAAGAATATTAATAAGATACAACAGGGATATTAAATTTCGATTATTGTACAACATTCCTTAAATGTATAAATTAAAAAAGCTCCTATTATTCTATGAATTTATGATTTAACTACATGCAATCAATCTATTTAAATTCCTCATAACATTTTTTGTTTCTTACAGATTTTCTTTAAATTATAAGCAAATAGTAGAGATACGACGTTGTTTACAAGGACTATTAAAGGCACTGAAAAGTCACTATACATAGCGTGTTAAAGTTCAAGGATTTAACCTTTTCGTTAGTGAGCAAATTTAAAATCGATGAAGTCGTTGATGTCATAATCGCTTTACGCCGACTACTTTCTGTCAGCTCCTAATCAACGTAAGACAATCTTCAATTCGAGGCAGAGTCAATTCTAAATGAACACTTGATAGTGAATACAAGACCACGTCATTTCTTTACATAAACAATGCAAAAAAATCGATTCATTTGCTCCTCTTTTAGAAGGAAATGATAATTGAACAAAGACTCATTCAACACGCAGAGAAGATAAACAAACACTCTCGATAACACAATATTCGGTCGTTTCTTTGCGTAAACAAATAACACACTTGAAATCGAAATCATTATAAGTCGATAAATTTGGGCTTAACGATCTATACAATCATGCGATGCATATGAAGAAGCTATCCGTCTCAGTCTCCCGAACTACGCTAAGTTCTCTCTGTCTCTGTCCGCCTCGGAGCTTCAATGCACAAGAGTGCCCTTTCTGAATAGTGAAGGTCAAAACGGATATTTCCGTGAGTACTCATGAAACGGTTAATGTTGAAATTCATTGGTAAAATTAAATTAATTTGATTCATATAGAATATTATTAATATCGTATTTTCATCGATTTAAGCCGATCAAAAATGTTTTTCTCCGTTTTTCGGCCGGGTTTTTCCAGCGTTTTCCAACAAAATCCGCCGTTTAAGGTTTGGCACCACGGCGAAGCCTCTCCGCGACTTAATCTCGACATCATCCATCATGACGGATCACGCTGGTGACTTGGCGAAATACGAGGCCATAAATAAGGATTAGCCTCGGAGGAAGACGCTCAAGAAATAATGCAACAAAACCCCCCTTGATGTCCAGACGTTGGCCGTTTATTTGTCTTACTTTCCGCACGGGATACACGCCCATAAAACTTGAGGATGTACATCCTCGCCGGAAGTACGACCTCGCATGGGGATGCCGGCGAATCTGATCTCAAATCCCTTCGAATAACAATGAAAATGCTTGCATCCTTCGTCGAATCCCCAATTAATCCGCCCATCGTCCATGTAACCTTTCGCATCAATTTGAATTTTAAAAATGTTGATACATTAAAGCTAAATCTGATATGTTTTTTAGGCGATTTATAAATGAGTCATAGTCCATGGCAACCATTACCAAACATTTAGGCCATCGCCCTTGATGAATTATCATATTGCTTTATATTAATGTCCTTCGTACAAGATTATTGATTACAATTTTCTTGCACAACGCTTTGGGACAATTTGTCACTTTATCTGAGATGATCTTCAGAGCGAGATCCTTTAGCAAACAGCGACCGCAGACGACTCATTAACCATTATTGTCTTTCTGAAATCGCTTATAATCTATTAACGTTATCTGGTCGTCGCAGCGGCCATTCATCTCGAAAATGATCCGTCGGGAAGAGTTGAGAGACCAAATATGAAGATCTGGGCATCAGGGGACGTCAATAGCAGAATATTCCATCACTATTTTTGAATTCGTATTTTAGATAACTTTGTATGGAGAGCAAACATCTTATAAGCGTTTTATTTATTTTTTGCGTGCTAAATATATATGATAACATCACCAATAAAATACTTATAACTTGTCAATGAAAAACATTTAGAAGGCGATCAATCCGTTGAGTAGTGAGTTAATTTTAAAATGACTTAAACGTAGATGATATATTTGTATGTCTGCCACTTATGGTCCGTACAAATCCACTTATCCCTCAACGACCACGCAGCGTATATAAAGCTTGTATAAAATTTGCGTTATTTGGGTATACAATCGTATGATGTACGAACGACGATATCTCCGCCTCTGTCTCCAATTCGCAATCTCCAAACTCAACGTGCAAGAATGCTCTTTCTGAATCACTGGAATTCGATCGCAAATACGCGATTGTACTCTTCGAAAGGTTAAATGATATATTTGAAGATTCAAACTAATTTAAATTTTTGCTCATTGTGGCCCGCTGAGTGAACATTCATTAATAAAAATCAAAAGTCATCATCTATAATAAAAGTTTGAATTTTTACATAGCAACAATTAGAATGATGCAAATAATTTAAACCAAGTATGATGTAAATTCCAGAAGAGATGAAATATTATTAAAAAACAAAGTTATTGAATATTTATGAGCATCTAAAAAGTATCGATCAATCGGAAGAATAGTGATCCACAATATTTTTTCTGGTAAGGGATGATTTGAAAATTTTAATAAGTGATTCTCACCACAAAATAATATAAAATTTGAAGGTGAATATGCCAAAATAAATTATTTTCAGAATTGGCCAATAAATTAGAATATCTTTTAAATAGAAAATGATCTTTTAATGTAAAGAAGTTAAAATTTCAAGAAATAATTACAGAAGTGCTAATCTCTTTGTAATGAAATATGTAAAGATTTACAGACTAAAAGTCAAAAAGATGGTCTGGCCAGATCATTATGGTGTTTAAATGATTTTTTTAATCTCTTTGACTTTGCCCTTTTAAGAGTTATACAGAATTTAAAATTTAAAATATAGTTCGGGATCTTTGTGTTTCGGGAAAAAAGGATATTTCTATTTATGTACCTAGAGCCAATAAAATAGGTTTGGCCAGACCTAGATATTTTTTTTCATAGGATTTGTAAAAGATATCACGTTTTTTTTCATGTTCTGTAAAGAAATTTGAATCCTTTCGCTCCATAAAATAATGTATCATATTTCTTACGCTGACCTTAACTTTTACCTTTAGATTAGTATATTTCATACGATATTTTGTTTACTTGTTTCGTTGACAGGAGGACATTAAACATTTCATTGACAGAAGGGTTAAAGAGTTTTTGAATATTGAGGGATACCAAAATTTTAGAGAATTTAGCAGTGATGAAAATATACAAGCGATCGTAAAAAATTAGTGCAATTGATGATGAATGATTGATGTCATTGAATTATTTTAAAAAAATACGTATTTGAATATTTTTTTGTATTGTTTATCGAAAGATATAAAGAAAGTATACTTTTTTTTTTGAGCTCACACCATCATTTTGCATAACTATCGATCTGTGCCTCTTTCTTCTAGCAAAATGCTTAACACATCGCTTGCGGGAACAGAGAATCACTATCATTCGCTGCCTATACTACACATTAAAACCAAAAAGCAAAAATTACATTAATATATTTCGCACCTCGATAATGTGTTTTACAGATTGATATTAGTAAGAGTGCCAATTTTCAGAGCTTAAATATTTTTTCTGCGTGAGATTCAAACACACATCTGGTTCATAAAGGAGAATATTTCTCTTGGGACTATTATCTTGTAAAATATCGATTTCTTAAAATCAAGTAATGATATTTTGTTGCATTGAATATGTATAAATTTTTGTTTGGAAATCATGTGCATTCAATGCATGGGGAATCAAAAAAAGAACCCCGCAAGCAAAGTATTAAGTGGACCAACCACTTAATTGGATCATTTTGATATGATGCAGATAAAACCCTATTAATTAGCATTCATTATACATTATCATTGATATTTGAAAGCGCTATACAAAATATTATATTTATATCATCGGTGATGGTAGGATAGCATTGAACTGCCCTGGGGGATTGTCGGCAGCCCTGTGGTGATATGTCGGAGCGCCACATGGCGGGGCGCCTCCAGATCCTCACCTGGTGACTCCGACAAATGGACCCCATCAGAATTCTCATCATTTCGTCGAAATTCTTTTTAAGTCGTCCGCTCGGCAAAGCGCGACGCCCGCACGACCAGCCCATCCATTATGGGAAATTATCATAACACGACGCCATTTTGAGTCGCTTGTCACTCAAATGAATAAAAACATCCCAAGATATCATGATGCTGTAAGATAGAGCTAACAACAGGTTCTCCTAATGGGATCGAATTTATCAAAGGCTCCCTGTGTCATTACTGCCCATGGGAACGATTCGGCATCGACGTGCCTTTTCGTCTCCGCTCTTCTCAATCTGTCCATCCAGTTGGAATATCATTCAAAATCAAATACCACTAAATCATACAATAGCGAAAATCAAAAATATCATTTGAATTGCAGCAAATAAATGAAAAGCATTTGAATCGATAAAAAATCTCATTTTTTAACAACATATATTAAGTTATAAACACGGAAAATATATTGAAATCAATGACATCAAATGAGGGAATGTTTGATAAGCGTTTGAGAATCTTTGGATTGGATATCGAGACTCAATCCATGTACGTACATATTATGTGGTGTTTCTAGAATACGTTCGGTATTCGCATTCTTATGATTTATATCGGCTTTTATTGAATGTAATTTTTATATTTCTTTGAACAAAATTCTTTCGCTATAATTGATAAGTCTATTAACAAAAGTAAACGCTGTAGTCTACACATGAAAAATTGACATCGTTTGTATGATGTGTATGCATGGGGTCTTTTGACGTATTTGCGCATTAGTATCAAAACCTCGACAGGGTTAAATTGAAGAGAATTTGAAATTCATTGTTCGAAAGTTGGCATAGTGAGCTCTTTGACTCTTATATTAAAGATTTGCTTTCTTATGTAGAATATTGGATCAATTATCAGCATGATAATAAATTTGGATGATCGATTATATTAATAGTTCAAACATTAACCGAAATTTTATTGTGTGCAAGAATAAGACCTAATATCCATTAACTAGAAATGGTGATTAATATCTATGTTTTATGCAATTTTTTAAAGACTTTCGATACAAAATTTGGCTAAAAATCATTCTAATAAATAGGATTGTATCAAAAACAAGCAGACCGAGACATAATTCGCGTCTTCTCTTCAGGAAACGCCTTAGTGAGATCAGCATCGATCGACCTCGCCTCTATCCTATTTAAGAGGTGGATAGGGTTAATATTTAGGCCCCCCTAAATATCTTCTTAATTCTTATATTATTATTATTCTTTAATTTTTTAATTGCTAATGTTTTTTTATTTTTTTTATTATTATATATATATATATTTATGCAAATTTTTATTTTGTTTTTCTAAAAATTTGATTATTCTTTTATTTATCGTTATTAATTTTTATTTTTTATGATTAATTTCATTTATATTTATTTTATTTTATATTTTTTATTATTTTTATTATATTTATATGTATTTTATTTTATTTTTTTTTTATCTTTATTTTATTTTATATTTATCTTTTTATTTTTACATTATTTTTTTTTTACATTGTATTTCATTTCACTTGTTTTTATGTAATATGGCGTAAGCTGTGAATAAATTTCTAAATAAATAAAATAAATAAAAAAATAAATCATTATTATATTATTATACCAAAATGATTATTATGCGAATCACTCATCCAACTTGTCAATAATCCCGTGATTTAAATCCATAAGAGGTATATACACAAACCTCTTTTTGTGCGACTTTTTTTTGTACGATTTCAAAGTTATGCGATTTTTTTAAAGCAATTTCTATCAGATTTATGTCAAAATTTATTTTTAACTATTTAAAAAAAAAATTGACAAAATAAGGCCAAGGACGATAACGATTTTGAATCATATCAAAAATCTCAACGATATTTGTCATACAGCGATGACAGTGTGTAATTAAAATAATTAGTACTTCTCTAGTGGATGTCTGCTATTTCAAATGCTAGATGTCAGACATCCTTAAAATTTCACCAATGATGCAAGACGTCCTTTAAATATTACCAAAATTGTTATTTTTAATTACCTTATTGTTTTCCTGGTTTTCACTTTTTTTATGCGATTTTGGATATATTTTATATATTTGTTTCAAAGTTATGCGGTTTTTAAAATCCATAGAACGTATCTTCACTTTTTCTATGTAAGTCATAGCTTTTTTGTGCGTTTTCCGCACAAAAAAGGTGTGGTTATAATATTTATATCAAGAAAATCATGTCAAAATGTAGATAAAAACTCATAAACATCATCCTACGTAAATAACACATTAACACCGGAATGCGCCAATGAAGACGGAACAAATTCGTATATTTTTACAAAGTATGTGTTAATAATGTTTCCTTCTCCTATTTCTATCTATTTTATGATTTTTTTTTTCAAAAATATCCAGATTCTTTTATGAGTAAGATTGAGTGCATTTTATTGATTTTTAAACATTTATGTTATTAGAAAAATAAAAATATTAAATTATTTGCATGCTGATATCTACTGTCACCCGCACCAATAAGTTAAATGCTTGGGAATATCATCTTTCTAACATTTTTTAACCAAAAACTTCAATTGTACGATTGTAAATAATACATTAGTAAATGTAACTAAATAATTTTATGGTTCTTTTGCAGTTATGGGTATTTCAAAAATCTTTCATGACTTAATAATAAGGGAGTAAATTAAGCTTTGCTGCCACAAATCAGTGTAAACATCCAAGCTAATCAAGCCAAAAGTGGAATATCAAGATTTACAAACCCACCCCATGAAGGGGAGATAATATGAATTAAATGTGTGCGTAATGTACCCCAAATAAACAAACACAATGAGTCAATGAAACGTTTAAACACTTTACGAGCTGAGGATCGTCGATATGGATACTACCAAATATGTCATATAAAATTGTTTAATTTGACGTGACAATTAATAAAAATGCGAAATAAATGTTATTCTATCACTTTCTTATGGTACGTAAAAAGGTACTGATAAATGCTTTAATTATTTGCATAAAAATACATTTATTGCAAGCAATTTTATTCAGTTACTTGTTGTTGATTGTTTTGCCAATTTTAACCATTATTTTTTAAAAATGTTCAATGTTTTTTTCCGCAAATATGTTAATGTAAAATCGTCCTGATACGATTGGGTGCACCCATTTAGACGATCCTGACACTTTTGCGGTCAGTTTCCAAAAACACTATAAATCAAAGTGACACAAAACAAAAGTGGTCTGTCCTGTCTGTCCAGGGTCCACCGCACCACCGTTATCATCATGTCTTCCTCGCCGCACTTTTAAAATAGTGCGTTTGTAAATTCTGGATTCGTCAGGAGTGTCCAAGCTGAAAATATAGTTGTGAAATAATTCGATTGCAAGGCAAAATTTAAGGATTGTTTAAACATAAATAAGTCATGTAAAATCATGCTCAAATCATTAATATATGCCTGTGGATATTATTAATATTTAATTGACAAATTATGGTGTTATTTTGAAGAAATATTTGGTCGTCGTATGAAAATGCAAATGTGTTATGAATCTTTGAAGCCGTCAATAATTATCGGTATTGGTGCGGGATGGTCGAGTTGGACACCCCTGCGGTAGCCAATAACTCTTCCAGAGGCAATCTGTCAAGTCGGGGGCGCACGGGAGGCTGCTGCTGGCCATTGTCCAGGGCCGCAGGCAGCAGATGATGAAGCCCCTCGTCCCGACATCTGCCACCGGGGACACTACTTAGGGACTGACCCCCAAATTGTGTGTCGCCGCACTTTATTACTTCACCCGAAGACATTCAATTACATCTCACTTCGCATCCTCAATCCGATGGACCTATCCTGTTTTAGAATGTCGAACTGTCCCATAAATAACATCGCTTATGTGCGTGTGGTCATCTGCTGTGTGTTTCCAGGATGGAAACGAAGTGCGTGATTGCTTCTTGAAATGTATACTTATATATAGTGAAGCTTTTTATAAATACTATTATGGCATCAAAAACATTATATAATATTGATTTGAAGATCTAATAATCGCCATAAAAATGTTGCAATTTCTTGGTTAAGGGTATGATTGCTATTTAAAAATTATGGCATGACTAAACAACAGCAAACCCTCGATTTTAAGATAATAAATTCTCGGAAGATTTTTCATTTGTGGATGAAAATTGCTAAATTGATATCAATAGCTTGAAATAAAATGACTAATCAATAAAAGTAATCCTTCCTAATGAATGACATTTAGTGGTATAAATTATGAAATATTACTTTTTAAGATAGACTGTATCTTAAATCCATAAAATATAAAACGAACTAAATAGTTAAAAAAATCTAATTTACGCGACATGTTCAATTATCGCGTAAATACAAATACACATATCGATCGGCTTATCGAATGTTTAGTAGAATTCTCAATGATAACTGTAATAAAATATTGAAATTAGTACCATTCATTTTTAAAGGAAGCAAAATACACTTTTTTTTAGTATAATCTACTTTTAATGTTTCTAACTATGGTCGGCTACAGATAACATCTCCACCAAATCTCTATGATTATCGTTATTCAGCGCATTAATATATATATTTTTAGTATTGAAATTATCATACATTAATGTATGTTAGGTGGAATAAATCTAAATGTATGTACATTTACCAAACAACATTACATCCTACTATATTGCCATATGGCATATATCTGCATTTATAACATGTCAAAATTGCTTTGATTGTTAGCCAATATTAAAATCGCATTAAATCACAGTACATGGCGAATGTTTGAGAATCAGCGGTCAACAAAGTCCCGCCTCACTCTATTATCGTACAAACGGCACGAGAATTGTGGTCGCATTTTTCACCGGGCAGACAATGTGACCACTTCATATCCCACAGAAAAAAGGCTTTTATTTACGATTGTTGCGTATTTTCAAACGGTCAATTCATTGACCATCGCTTTAACAATGCCACGATTGAGATGTACAATACCTAATGGCGCCCCATCATCA
The DNA here is from genome assembly GCA_008973525.1 of Stenopsyche tienmushanensis. Classification (NCBI taxonomy): domain Eukaryota; kingdom Metazoa; phylum Arthropoda; class Insecta; order Trichoptera; family Stenopsychidae; genus Stenopsyche; species Stenopsyche tienmushanensis. The sequence goes on along the minus strand of WACJ01000424.1, from coordinate 41,353 downwards.
TAAATTCAGTTCCAAATGCACAAAATTACACCCCAAGAAGTGCACCAATCCATTGATGGCGTAATTCAATTCGGAATGCATCATGACTCAGTCCGGTGGTTAAATCAAAATTGCTTTTTATCAATTTATGCCCACTAATAAGATCTAATGAACTATTTTTATGGCGACTAATTACCGACATCTGCTGTATCATCCGAATGAATAATCGCCATCATCAATCCGACAGTTCCGCTATGCACACTAGGGTAGCGATCTCGGATCTACCCTCAAACTATGGAGTTGATTAATTTTCAACTTTCAAATCTTTTATATGGCAGGAGTGTGGCAACCCTCGCTCTCAAATGGTCCGGGATGAGTCATGGAGCATTTAAAAAGGTTTATTCGAAATTCCCATGTCTGAGTAAACGGGTAGTAATTGCGGACATCCTTCGACTAACAAGCGGCCGTTGGTTTTTGCAGTTCGGAAAACTTAACACGAAGAGCATGTGGAAACTTCAATTCGAGGATTCCAAAACATTCGAGCGTATTTTAAGACTACAATGTAACGTCGAAAATACACATGTATCGATTAACGATTGGTCTATATATTTAAATTGACAATTTATTTAAGAAACTGATCGTATATGGTTCAGAATGTATTGCCGATTTAGTTACCCTTTACTTGGATGATAGCATACTGCATGAACGTAGATCTTTTTTAGACATTTTAGTAGTTTATTATTACCAATATTGCAAAGTAATTTCAAAATAAAGCAACGAACGATTTAAAATATGCCTATTCGTAGCATAGATCAACTGCTAGACCAATAGCTTGCTTGTTTTATTATATATTACACAAAAACAGCTTCATCTTTTAGCTAACAATTTTCGTTAACAAATGGAAAAAGCAATGCATAAAATTATCTTATTCTGTGAGCTAAGAACTTTCACTTCTACCACGCGAGAGTATCACGCATTTATAAACGGAAGAGAGTATATAAATGAGTTGTGAAACTAAGACCTGCCCAATTTACTCTCAGTATGTTTTCGCAATCTAGATCGATGATAAGAACCTTTATATTAACCGTTTTGAGGAGTGAGCCAATTTAAAATCGATGAAATCGTTGATGCCATAATCGCTTTACACCGATTACTTCTGTCAGCTCCTATCAGCGTAAGACAATCTTTAATTCGAGGCAGAGTCAATTGTAAATAAACACTACATACATACAAGAGCACTTCCTTTCTCTACATAAACAATACACAAGAAATCGATTTCTGAAAAGTGGAAAGGGGATCCCAGGCCCTGGCACAGTACTCCTTTAGGGGTTAAGACTCCGATAAGTGGTCAATGATTCCACTAACACTTGAACATAAAAAAAAATAATGACTGAATTTAAATTATTTTCTACAAAACACCTTATCCTTCATTTTTTTTTTAAATAATCCAATTTATAAAATTATGATAATGCAAACGTAATAATATTTCAACTATATGTATTTTTTAAATGCCAATATGAAGTCATGTTTATTTTAAGGGGATCGCCCTATTTAACAAATGGGGGTAAGTCACCCCATTTGCACTATCAAATCTGTTTTATTCCCCAAGCTTACAAAACCAGTTTGTTTAAATTTAATACATATTCAAATACTTTTTTTTAAGGAATCCTGGACTTGTGAAATAGTGAATTTAAACAACAATCATAATATTCATATGACATATTTGCTTAAGATATTTTTAGTCCCGTTTAAAGCTTTGCCGGTGAATTACCAAAATTTCATCAAATCAAATCGCCATTAATACAAGGACGAGGTCAATTCAATCTAGTATTCGACATTGGTTCCAAGTCAATTTTATAGAAGAAGCCTTCGGAAAGTTGTTCACTCGAAAAAGCTTAAAAGAGTACTTACTAGAGTACAGGATGGAGAGCTTCTTGTATGCAAAACACCTTCCCGAAGCTTCATAATCAATTACGCTCGAAACGTGACACCTGAAGTAGTTATCGTGTCTGGTAAGATGGTAAGGTGGCTCCTTTGAATATGCCGATATTTTTCCAGAGTAATCTTGTTACCGACCGGACTGCTCCCGTGTCATATTAAATCCTTATTAGAAAACCCTCACTTTATTACTAAACGGTTTTGCCCCCCTACATTATAAATACTTCGAGGCAAAAAGCGTAACGATCCTTACTTAATAACTGTGTCTTGTTACAAAACGGAATCTTCGCGAGTCCTCAGCGTTATATCGGTCGATTGGGGGAACAAAGCCGCTTATTAAAAGAATTTTCTATCTTCGGCTCCTTCATAAATGAAGCACTGATAAACGAGAAAGCCTACTTTAGAAATTTCTTCAATATTTATAAACATTATTGGCTTTAAAACTTTATAATCAGAATACTATAAAAATCTTATACACATATTCATATTCATGGAAGATTTTCCTGAGGATGGAGGATTTCTATGGATATTTTTTTATTGCCTTCCACATATAGTTTAACTAAGATGAGGCTATTTGAAAAATAATTTAAAATTTAAATAAATTGCAAATTTATTATAATTTTTAGAGATACTTTAATATTTGATACAAATTAAACACTTATAGGCAAACATTAATACTGATCTCGTAATGGAAGTTGTTCTATAATTATTATGCTGCTTTTTATGACACATTTATATACATACAATTCTTCTTATACCAAAAGCTTTATATTTATTATATTTCCAACAGTTACAGAAATCTATGAATGTGTTCTTTGAAACTTTCATACAACTGACCGACTTTCATTTTGATATAGTGCTATTTTTCTCTCCTATTAATAATATTGTACTGCAAGATTTTAGTCATCATTTCAAATAATTTACTTTGCTTAACATCATCACAAATTTTAGACATTTGACATCCTTAAAATATTGATACAAATCAAGGAATTTCATCCGAATTTCATTTTGATATTATTCTGCCCAAATACATCATTAATTATTTTTATTTAAGCCCATTATGCATCATTTTTATCTTCAGCTTTAGTAATTCATAAATGAATGTCTTTAACTCCAAAAATGATTTAAATTATAGTAAAAAATTTGTTTATAGAGATAGCTTGACTACGAAATTACAGTGAAATGAACTTAAGAACTTTTCAACCCTATGTTTCACCCGTTGAGACATCGATTTTTCTGACGATGAGTTCTATATTGAGTGTTAATTGATTTATTTATATGTGGAATAGATTTTAACCAAGCTATAGGCAAATTTGGTAATTCATAAAATGAAAAACTGCTGTAGTTTAACATCTATATATCGACACGACGCACTTTTAACAAAAAATTCTCGCAAAGATTTAACACTCTTTTGCACATTGATTATATGCATGAAATAGACGTTGAATTAGAAATATTAACATAAGTTGAAGGAGATAAAGATGTTTCTTGTGTAGTGTAAAAGACCAATAAAAACAGAAAAAAACACTGTAATTCTGTTTCCGAAACATCAAATTCCACCCTCATATTAGACTCTGATTCTGTTGGTCAAATTTCACGAACGACTATTACACCAGAGCTGTCAAACTTGCGGTTCGCAGGCCGCATACGAATATTTTGCGGCCCAGCCAACAAAACGAACACAATACTAAAAAAAACTTGGATAATTACGTCACTCCAAAATAGTACACACGGTGTTATATAAACTAATCAAGATTAAAGAAACATCACTCTTCATAGTGATAAAGATGATGCTTGTATCTTGGCGATGAAGCTTATTTATTTCAACCCTTTATATTCAATATGTCTTCATCGAAGTTGTAATAAAAATAAACGAAAAATCGCTGATGAACATCGAAATTTCCAAGAAAAGTGGGAATTGGAATATTTTGGCTGTGAAGGAAAAGATAAAAAGACTAATGAGACAAGAAAAGTTAAAAGAGCTCAAGTTGGGATTGCAAAAACAACAATTAATGTTTAAGTGTTAGAAATGAAGTGGTGGTGCATGCAAGCTACGTCTTAACGGAATTGATAACTAAATACTCCAAACCATTTACTGAAGATGATTTCATCAGGAAATGCCTAATTAAAGCTACATAAATTCATTATCCGGAATATTTGAAGTATTTACAAACAATCGCTTTGTCTCGAATACAGTTGCAGAACGAATTACTAACGAATTTAGCTATCAATTTAATTGATCAAAGCAAAAACATCTTGTTTTCACTTATAAAAGGAAATAAGTCTCCAACCAGATCCAGCATAAACGATGCTCACTTTGGGTCAGTTTTGAAAGTAATCACTCCTAGTAGTATTGCCTCGAAGTAGAAAAGATAGTAGCAGTGAAAAAATGCCAAGTGCCAGGAAGAAAACATTAAATTATCCTTTTTTTAATCCTGTACCAGTGGCGAATTTATCTCTATACCCAGAAAGCGCGCACTTTGGTACCGCGTAATTCAAGAAATCTAAGAAAATTCTCAAAGAATATGTCCTTTTATGCAACATGTAGTAATACCATCAACGTTAAAACACACCATTAAAAAAATATTTATGCAGTTACAATAATAATTACAAAATACGAAATCATTTTTCTTTAAATTGTTTTTAAGTATTTACGGAGATTCAAAGAATAAAACGACAGATGTTCGATAAAAACTTTTTTTTTAAATTTAGAGCATAAAGCATATCGACTCCATACAAAGGAGACTTCTTGGAAGCAGTAAGAGTGCGATGAGATATGGATGGGTATGTAATGTTGTGATCGGCGTGCAAATGGTACGTGTGTATGTGTGAACAGTGCTCGAGATAAAGTTGATCCAGCGGAGGCTGCAAATAATAAAAGGGCGCAGTTTTCCGGGCGCCCCAGGTGGCGTCGCCGCCGGATAATCATCTTGGCGCTCCGCCCCGGGGACATCCCATTTACTGAAAGAATCCGCTAAAGTCCCATCTTAATCCACCATCTTGTGCGCGTGCTCGCATTAAATACCATCTTCTTCAGGGACTCTCAGCCTGTTCGACGGAACCACTTCCCATACACATTTTTTCAATGAAAATAAACCGGGCAAGGGGTTGTTTTTTTTTTCTCACTGGGGGAGCGAAAATTCAGCAAACGATGATGGACGTCAAACTCTGCAAAGCTTTAATATAATTGGATAAAAATCAAATCTGTATGAAAAATTAGCACGATTTCCACCGCACGGCGGATGGAGTGCTATGCTTTCAAATTACTGTGTTTAATTATTGAAATTTTGCCGCCGCTCTTGGTGTATTTAACAACTTACCGCAACCGTTGCAATGCACTATTTTACTGACAGACATCCCAAACGTCAAGCTTTATGATTTTTAAAACATATCTGAGAATTAATCTTATTAAAAATGGTTTTAAATCTACCATAACGCATTTATGCCAAAATTTAAACCCACATTTAAAAAATCCAATCCTTTAATAGCTTCAATCAATAGCATTTGGAGCAAAAGGACTTGGTCATAAATAAGTAAGAATTGCTTCATCTGAATTAAAATTTATGCTGTCGTAAAGTGTAAATCACAGCTTTATTTCGCTTCAAAATATTTTTTTGTATTGGAGTTCAAACATAATCGAGTCAATGATATATTCGGAATGATTCATATTATACGGTTAACCGCCACAAGATTCTATAGGCGCGACCGTGAATCCATACTCACAGGCCATACGCGTCTATAGCCGCAAACGTCATATTATAATTCTGGTTGCTATATTCTAAAATTGTATTCATTAGTAGTTAAATAGAAAATACTTAAATTTAATATGTACTCAGGTTTACATGCAAATTTAATGTATATACACTGTTTAACTCTTTGGGGCACAGGATTTTTAGGAAAAAAAGTACCCAGTTGCACAATATTTATAAACAATCAATAAAGTGGTCTCCCTTTATCTTGTGAGCAGAGTTGAACCACCACCATACCAATATGCGCCAACATGGTGCATTCGCTAAACGTCTCACAAACAGTACTTATACTAATTTTATAACGTTCACAAAAAGGTGCACAACAACTCTCCAAAATTACATTGCAATCGGATGAATGGCAAGGCAGCACATAAAATATGAACAAACAAACATTGATTTAAAATTAGAAATATTGAACTTAATTGTGTCATAACTCTCGGCAAAGATTTGTTCTTGCTGTCCAAAGCATTGTATATCATAATTCTGCATTTAGGTCATATATTCAACAAGTTATGTCGACCAAAATTCATCAATTTTTGAATTATATTTTTTATTTGGATGATACATTTTTAATTGAAATATGTTCTTATATACATGATAAATGTGGAAGTCCTCGGGTTGAAGAGCGCTGGTGTGGGCTTCTGCAAGACACAGACAAGGCGCTTGTTCCACCGCTCTTTTCTATATCTCCCGCTTAGTCAATGGATTAAGAAAGAAACATTTCTTATGCTGTTGCTCGGGAAATTTTGTACTTTTTCCGACTACTTATATCGAAATAAGCGTGTAGATAAGTTAGCTTGGAAATAAGCATTTAAGGCAGTAAATCTCCCGTTTGTAGATTGGATATTTTGTTCCTTCCTTATGAAATTGTCTGCTCGGGAGAGACGTCGTAATGTTGTTACGGAATTGATGTGGCTCATTTCATATATTTATTTTTACAAATCCCTTCTGACACCGCCATTTCGCTTAACCAATATATATGTAATGAGAAGAAAAAATCTACGCCTACTATTCGTGCCGGGGATTATATTTTTATAGCAGGATCATGTGAACGTATCCACCATTTAGAATAGATTTTATGAAATGAAGGATAACAATTCTTTTGCTCACAACAATCCCAATCAATGAAATCCTTCCATATTCCATCTGAGGAGCAATCTGATATTAAACACAGTTCAAATTCTGCAAGCATCGTGATTTTTCAACGTCACCCTCGAAGTCCTCCCAGCGTTCGCAATAAAAGGGATTATGCAATACCCTCATTGCTTCTTATTGTATCGTCCTTTATGACCAAATGTCTAAAATTTTTCATCGTAAACGTAAATTTTGCACTCATGCAGAGAAGTGCTTTCAATAATCAATATTACATATGTGCAGTGAGCAGTAAGAGTGCATAAGACTGAAGCACGTTTCGCCAAGCAAAATGAGCCGCATGCATGTTCTTAGAAAATTGTCCACGTCCCCGGGCCTAACGACGGGATAAATACACAAAAAAATCACTACTCCTCTTTTCATATATCGCAAAATGAAATTATCCTCTTAAAGAATTACATTAGCAGTGTATAATCAAAAATATGCAAAATCTTTGTCACAAATGCAATAACGTTAATTCGTCAAAAAAGAAAAAACAGATTTAGATGATATTTTAATTTTAGTTGTTTAGTAATAAGATATAAGCTGCAATTTAAAGATTTGATCCTATGATTAAATTGGAAAGATTACTCATTTAAGTCTGGATATGATATCAAACAAATACTTGTCATGAAAATAATGCAGATCACCGAACTCCATTAATGGTATAAGATATGAAAATTTTATATCAACGACAAAAAATAGCCGCAATAAAGAACTAGAAGTGTTAGACAAATTCAATGCTGAAATCCATTAGAGCCTTGTTTTAAGAAGATTGCATGCATGACATGCAAAAGATGCACTAAAAGTGTTAAGATCATCGAAGGTCTTTTCATTGAATCAAAGTTCTTCAAGCAAAACAACCATCAACTCATCTTTATGTTTGGAATATATTAATTGAATATCAAAGTGCTTGATTTCTGCACGACTACATCTGAGCCACAGTCAGTTTTCAACCACTGGACCAAGTGCCATTTTGAGATGTAATATTATTTTCTTAATCCGAGGTGGATACGCTCCCCGCTGGGTAATCCCCGGTCTAACTGCCAAGAAGATAATTTGTTTAAATACTTTATTCCATGCACGCTTAGCATCGCATCGCCATGACAGATCCTTTTCTTAATCCCCACATCGATTGAATATTAATCTCGGAAATATTCGATGCGATTTTAATTGTCTCCACGAAGTGCCCTCCGAGGAAAAGGCATAAACCTCCGCCAGGACGACTGCCACTTCACTCGAAAAGTGGAAGAACCATAAAAACATCAAACGACGAGTCAACTTTCGCCTGCGGTAATCAAAACTTTGCCGCTAAATCGTATGTGACTATGAAAATTTAATGGCAGCTCATCCTGTGATGCTATTAACAGGCTACCGGGTAGATTGGCAGAAGCCATATCGAGCTGCTTCCAGACTTATTTACAACCAGCGAAAACCGACCACCTAAATTATTCATTGCAAATTCATCAAAGTGCTCTGAAGAATAGCAAATAAATATATTTGATGGGCGCTCATAAAATTATGGTCAAATGTTTATTAGCTTCAATTAATCTTTCATTTTCGTCATCGAAATCCAAATTAATACGTCCAAAGTCTTTTAAAATTCCAGAAAAATGATTAACATAACACTCAAGTTTAATCTCTTATCACCAAACGTTAGAATAAACGTTACAGATCCTCATTTAAACAATTTTTTCGAGTGTTCTTTTAAAAATAAATTAACCTTATTTTTCAAAATCTGGACTAGGATCAGGATCTTATAATAAGAGCCCAGAAACAATGAAAATACAATATACGACATTTAGTACATTACTTTCATTCAAATTTGAAGTTAAACTTATATGGACGCCATAAGGCAAATTGGCTTGGGCGTCACGAAAAGTGAAACGCTTCCCATTCTCCAACTCCAAAAGTATGGAATAAGAGATAAAATCTCTTATTAAATAATAAATTTCTTTCTGTAAGCTTTTACTGACAACTGTGATGGGATTCTACCTAGTAGACCTAGTATTTGAAAAAATCGTAAATAGTTGCTAGTCACAAAGACTTCTATGTTTTTTTCGGTAATGTGTTCGACATCAATGCTTTTTCTTTTCAGGCAATCATCTACACCTTCGATTCTTAGTGCTTCTACCATATTTTTCTTATCTTTAACTGAAAGTTCATCGTCAAAAAATGCAAAAGACACCAACTCTTCTGATAAGTACCATAAATGACACAGTATTTTTTTCATAGGAACTTTGGACATTGTTTGGTTTGTATTTCCAAAGGATACCAGGTTTTTTAATAATTGTAAAAGTCGTTTCTTGATGCTGAATATCCGACAGGGGTTTGAAACCAGTATTTTATATATATATATATATATATTACGACTGTGAAAAGACAAATATCTTTCACTGTTTTCATTTCCTTTTTTGTCAGTTTAAACTGATGTTCAAATTTAAAAAAAAATATAGTTTTAACCATCCATTTAGCAAAGTGAAGACCAGCAGGTCTCCCAAATGAAACTCCTTTTTCAGGAATTCCTCCCAAGTAAATAATGGAAAGATTCAGTAAGTGATTATAAAATCGTCTCGAAGTATAGACTTAAAGTTGTTTTTGAGCAAAAGAAATCCTGTCTGCAGTAACATTTTCTATCATTTTTGAGGACATGGTATCATAAATTACTGTTTTATAATCACTTTGATCAATTTTGCCCCAGTTCTTCTTAAGCCCTTTAAATAATTGGATATCAGGAGCACTAGACAATCGAGCGATTGACTCACTAAAGTTTCTAATATAATTACCATTATATGATGGCAACAAACTAGACAAAGCATATCTTTTTACATTTTCTGTTCCAGAAGAACACAAGCTCCATTTCTCAAGCCTAATCCCCCAGGTATAATTGGGAAAACAAAAAGCTCGTGCTAATGACTGATTTTGAAGTGAGGAGCAGGGCAGGGCTCAATCTCAATACGTACCCGCAGGAAAGAATTAAGAAAGGGAGGAAGGGGAGGAGGGTTGACTGTAGTGAAGTAATGAGTCTTTCTGTATGCTATTCCATTTCCAAATAGACTAATAAACATACCAGAATCAAACCAGACCTACCAGAATAAAACGTTTTTGCGAACTAAATTTTCTGTTGCATTTGAAAAAAAACCTTACATTCCAAATTTTCTCAACACAATTCCAATTTCAACCCCCCACAATAATTCTGCACATTTTATTTCATTATTTTTTTCCATGGCCGTAATTTTGTAGATTTTTCATAATCAACTTTTATAATGGGCAGAAATCATATTTATGACGAATTTTGATTATTAATTAAAAGTCAAATCCATCGTTTGTGTGGCTATGTGATTCCATTAGAATGCTTGAAAATTAACCCTTTGAGTAGTGAACTAATTTTAAATCATCATAAACATAGATGCTATATTCGTATATCCGCCACTCATCGTCCGTACAAATCCATTTATCTCTCAGGACCGCGCAGCGTGTATAAAGCTTGTATTTAAATAAACAAACACTGTCGATAGCACACAATAGTCGTTAATTTTTTCGCATAAACATAAATAATATACTTGAAATCGATTAATTTGGGTTATCATTATTAGTCGATAAATTTGGGTTATCGATTTATACAATCGTATGATGTACACAAAACACTCACACAGCTCAACGTGTAAGAATGCTCTTTCTGAGTCACCGGAATTCGATCGCAAATACGCGACTGAACTCCTCAAAGGGTTAAAAAACAATCTTATAAAACACATATTGAGCAGTATTCCGAATTAATTGCAATGCATCATATATCAAGATGATTGAGCGACGGAAAAGTGGTCGATGGCACGCAGCCATGTGGTTTGCATGGATTTGAAGCGTCTATTGACGCTCTCCCTGTCTATTTCTCGACGAGCAAACGTGAGGCATTAAGCACGTCCAAATTAGAAACAGGTAGCAAAGACGTCACATACGCGATATTATACGATGTGAGCGGTGGGTTCAGTTCCGGCGACATGTGCAATTTGCATTTTTGTCCAGCATGCGCTCTCACTGCACATAAATACACATTAAAGCGGGCGGGTGAATTCTCCGACAAGTTCTGCAACAGCCGCCACAACAAGCAGAGGTGCTTTATTGAGACACTTCATAAAATTTATTACAAATGTCGGGGGCTTCCTGTGCAATCTGGCCGCCATCTTGCCGAGCGCCATCTTTTGTCCAGGCGCAAAAAACTAAAAAGCGCACCTTCGCTTCCTGCTTCAACTAGCAAATTGTGACTTTAATTACGAGGCATTAGCATAAAATATTTGAGCAAACAAACGGAGTCATTATGTATTTTTACAGAACGGAAGACAATTTCCCTCCGGACCAATTTGAATAAGGCCGTAAAACGTCAACCGTTGTGCAGACTCTTCATACATACCATGCGATCGACCATAAATTGAAAGCGCTCCCCGTTTGTCGTATGGCATAAATTGTTTTGTTTCAAATTAATACCGCAATCATTTTGACCGTGTGGGTATTACATTAAGAGGTGTTTAACAAAACGTCCTTAATGTAATTGATACAAATTGAAATCAATTACAGGCCCTTGCGTGCCCAGGACACTCACATTAATTGTTCATGTCTGATGCTCCAATTTGTCCACATACACCAAACAAGCAGCACTTCATAAGCCGATCAAATTTATATAAGCTACATAATAACCGTAATAAAAAATATTGTTTCATGTATGTCAAAATGAAGCTCGGACAGGCGCAGATACTGTGTAAAATTTTCAAATATCAAAAATCTGACGATCATGACACAAACGATGAATCATTCGCGTTAGAAAATTTCGATGGCTTTGGCTCAAATAATTTAATTTACATTTAATCGAATTATCCATGCATATAAATAGATCGTAAATTGCAACGTAAATGGTTTTTTTTTATAGTTATACCACCCTAAGGAATCATTATCGTGAGGATTTTTATCTCAATCGATTAAATATGACGTTTCACGGGGAGTCGCATATAAAAAAATCGCATAAAAAAAGACTTGAACTACATAGAAAACTGAGGGATAGGTTGCATTATTTTTTTAAAACCACATAACTTCAAATTCGCATAAAAAAGTTTATAAAAAAATTATCTTAGAATCACTTTATTAAACTCTATTTTACGCGAAAATCTATACACGATACATTTATTCGTCATCATGTGTTGAATTCGTCTTTTTTTAAATGTAATAGCTGATTAACCCTTTAAAAGGGTATCTTGCACGCTGAATTTGGAGAGAAACAGAGACGGAGAGAGTATCTTGCGTACATCGTACGATTGTATAGATCATTAACCCAAATTTATCAACTAATAATGATATGTGAATGATATAATGAATCGATTTCAAGTGTATTGTTTATGTTTACGCAAAGAAATGATAGAAGGGATAGTAATGAGGATTCCATTATTTTTGAAAAACGCATAACTTCAAAACTCGCATCAATCAGATCCGCATAAAAATAGACCCAAGTGTAGTACTATGATAATGGCAAATAGAAGTAAACTTCTCGAAATAGACACGATGCATTAAAGATACATCCTCCAATTTCCAAATTCATTAACACTTTCTAATTGTACACTGAGTGCCAGACGCTAATATATCATCGTTGTCAACACTTGGGAAAAGTGCCAACGCCGATATATCGTCATGTGTGCAATAGCGCCTTAAATTGTATCAAAAAGATCTCAACCAGTATCATCGACTGGATAAACATAACAAATCTGTTGTTGACTTTATGATACTTTTGACATTTGAGTAGTGAGCTAATTTTAAATCATCATAAAATTAGATGCTATATTCGTATATCCGCCATTTATCATCCGTACAAATCCACTTATCTGTCAGCACCGCGCAGCGTGTATGAAGCTTGTATATAAATAAATAAACACTGTCGATAGCACACAATATTCGTTCATTTCTTCGCGTGAACATAAACAATACACATGAAATCGATTAATTTGGGTTATCATTATTTGTCGATAAATTTGGGCTATTGATCTAATCGTACAATGCATGCAAGATACTCATTCCGTCTCTGTCTTTTTCCGAGCTTAACGTGTAAGAATGCTCTTTCTGAATCACTGGAGTTCGAACGCAAATACGCGTCTTAACTCCACAAAAGGTTATTTTATAAAAGTGAACAAAATTAAGAATTTGGCTGACCTAAATGAATGGATATATAGCTGTACTGAGATTGGGATGATAATAAAAATGGTTTATAAATACAGAGTGCGGCAGGGAAACTTCCTAATTTGAAACGCGCGCCCTGAAGCGACAGTTATTTCGACAAGGGCAGATTGATGCTCATTTGAAAAAGCAGGACCTCATGTTTTTAATCATGTAGATTTAGTAACAATTATATAGTGGGCTGACTTTAAATGTCTCTCTTTAACATGGAAAAAATAATTAAACTGATATCTCTTATATTGTTTGTGTTTTTCATTTTTTAAATTAGGTAGTTTCCCTGCCGTATTCCGTATAATAATACTAGAATATTGACATTTCACTACAAATGTAACTGCACTAATCACTTTTTTTGTAACAGAATATGTTTCGTGGGTTTATCATTTAGTTTTGTCATGCTATGTAATTTTAACATTTATTTTGTTCTTTATTCTTCAAAATGCTTTATCTGCATGTTCTATATCAAATTATAACCAAACAATGCTTCTTCTTAATAGAAAATACTTTGCATACTCATAATTTTGATTAAAATATTTAAAAAACGATGTTTTCCGGAACAAAATTAAGTTGGTTGTTGTAAGTAGTCGTATAGAGTTGTCTTACATTATGTTCTTTCTAACATCGATTGTTGTTCAAACGATGTGGACAAATGTCACAAGTCGAAGATGTTAAAAAATGAATATGTTCCCTCGTGTCAACCAAAGCTGACCATGGATGTGCCCAACGGCAGATGGCGCCATGGTCATAAAACAGAAGCAGTGCGTGCCAGGAGGCCGCATTTTACATCAATTAGCTTTTTGGACATCACGAATCACTCAAATCAAATGGCCATACATTGTTTTCAGTTTGAATCTCGTGCTTCCATTACAATTTGCGTGCGACACAACATTTCGAAGTCGACCCGTGAACGAATCGTTAGGTCGTAGCTTTCAGATACTCAACGATTTCCCCTAACAATTAAGAAATAACTCACATCGGCATTCGGTGACATTTACATCGTTCTTGCAGAGTGAATAAATCACGACATTGGATTGGATTCCATGTATACAGTCTTACCAAGAAGGCTTCCAATTTCTCTGAATGAAAATGAAAACTACACCGTCACTGTCACCATCAATGCCAGCAGCCATGTAATAGAAGAACTTAAACAATCCTTTGAATGGTAAGCTAATTTAAATCGTCATAGTATTAAATGCTATATTTGTTTGTCTGTCACTTATCATCGTTCAGTTTCGAGAGCGATCCCAATAGATATTTAGACAGTTGTCATCTGCAAGACATTATAGAAAGACGTTCGTAAAGTTAACATTTGTAAGTCGTTATAGAAATACGTAACAATGAGACAATGGATTCGCTTTTCGGAGACACGCATATCTGGTGGATGCAGCGACGAACGAGTTAAATAAATAAACACTGTCGATGGCACAAAATATTCGGTAATTTCTTCAAGTAAAACATAAACGATACACTTGAAATCGATTCATTACATCATTCACACATCATTAGTAGTCGATGAATTTGGGTTAACGATCTATACAATCGTGCGATGTACGCAGGAAGCTCTCCATCTCTATCTCCCATGCACAGTTACTGAACTGCACTACGTTTTATCCGTCTCTGTTTCTCTTTCAAAACTCAACTTGCAATAGTGTTCTTTCTGAATCACTAGAATTCGCTCGCAAATACGCGATCATCCTACCATACAGGGTAAGACATGATTAAGATCGCTATTTTTTTCTTTTTTGTACTGCTTTATTCTAATTGTCACAATTTAATAATGTTCTGGGAAAATCCTAAGCATCTTCTGCAAAATGATATGAAGCTAATTTTAATAAACATCAGCATCTTATATTTTGTATAAACTGTAGGAAACAATATGCTTTTATTTGAAAACAGTACTAATATTTGGTACGGAATTCATATTTCAAATGGTGTGCTTCAGGATTGACCACAAAATCCATATCATACGTTGTATTTACCAAATCTTTATATCATACGTTACATTTACCATAAATTTATGCAGCATTTTTCTAAAGAACTTTTACTTTATATTGTATCCAAGTTTGTTAAGTCTGAGTCCCATAAATTAATCCAGTTTAAATCTTGATCAATTTAGAAGCCAATATATTCGCTAGTTACGTCAGCTACGTTAGTTATGTCAGCTACGAAATTATGTTTATTCCCATTTAACAAATTTAGAAAATGCTTATTCTTGCTTTTCCCAGCTGCAAAATTCTATCTGGTTTTTCTAGCCACTACAACTAAAGAATTTTATCGTTTTTATCATTATTTATCACATTTCCAATATGAGACAAAGTCAAAAGTATAGTCAAACTATCAACCGTTACTACTTTTATAGATTTCTTGACAAGCAAACACTCATGAGAAGCGACAAACGAAGAATTTCACTTCATAACGATAACACCATTGTCTTCCATTGCTTTCCATATCGTTTTGAAATTGTCAAACTGGGAGGATCAACCTGAAAGATGAAACTGCCAAGTCTCAAATTCGCTTGGGTTAATTGCACCTGGATAGGAAGACACTCTATCAGATGGTATTGGAGCCGATCCAAGATATACTTAGACTTTAGATTTCACTTAGGATACAACGAGGAAAAGAGGGACTGAACTTTTTGTACTCCAGAAAACCCTTTTTAGTAAAATCAACACGATCGTCTCAAGTAGTTTTTCACTGTCTTCCGAGGAAAACTGCCCAACCCCTATAAATCCCCCATCCCAAATCTCATTGAACGGTCGCAAATGCGCCCTTGGATACATTCATCCAGGTGGCCCGGTGTGTGAGCTTTTTGGATAAAGCTCAGAGGTCATGCTATATAAGATGTAATCACTTTCTATGAATGGATATTGAAGAGGCCCTAGTTCTGCAGTAGACTATTTATGGCTGGATTACAATTATGATAATATCCATTAGAAATAAATAAATAACTATGTGCCTCTTGAAATGAATAATTTATTGCAAATTGAATATATTACCATGGTTCAGAGTCTGTAAAGTCCGTAAAATTCAAGATTTCCTTGGAGCGAATGTATATCATTTATTTCGACATAACAATAGCGGAAATTGCAAATTATTCGGCTATCATAAAAAGGCTCGCAATTTGAAGAATATTGGGAATTGGTGATTTATGAACGATGTGTTCTTATAATACATCGTGCCTTCTGATGACAACGCGCCTGGCACTTTCGTTTCCGCAAATTTTACATTTATGTAATACTTCCGCATTGGCGTCGTAAAATCTGTGTTTATTAGAACTTTTTAAATGATTACACGTCCCCCCCGCGTTTGCATAAGCAAAGTTCGATAGACTCGTGCAAATTTTTAGGGATATCTCTCGCCCTAGAATCACTTAAGTCTATAACGACCCTCATCGTTTTGCGGCTAGCTGCCCGTTCAACGGGAAAACTTAATCCGGAAACCCCAGATGGTTGCTTTTTAAAAAGTTGCCCGATGTTTTAATAATGTTCTCCGGCCGAAGTTAGCCTCGTCATCATACCCTGTCACCCTCAAATGTCCGCCTCCTATACGTATAAGAGTACGCCGTTAGCTGCAGAGATTTTCCAAAGTATAATACCGACATATTTTATGGATTTGAACGTTTTTAGTCCAGTTACGTAATCTCATGATGGATTGAAGACAACAGCAGGAGATATTCAATTAATTTCACTAACTATTCATTCCATTTAACTCAATATATGCCCATTTAATAACAATTCAAGATGACCATGTGATGAATGGAATTAAGAAGCTATTGATTCCAATAAATTGTCAAATTTGACAGGGGGGGTAAATAGTAATTCTATAGATCTTAAGATAGAACAAACACCCGAACTATGGTAGGTAATTACTTAAGATACCATACCTGTTTTTAAATATAGGCAATTTTCATAGGAGACTTTTCTAGAGAATAGATTTTCCCATTTGCTTTCCATATCCGGCAAAATTTGAAAAGACCACTTAAGTAGGAAAATCAAAAATAGCTTATAAGTAGGAGTCTCAAATATTCGTTAAATCAATTATTCGAATAATTAATATGAAATTGATAAAATATTCGAATATTTTTTACATTCATGCGAGATTCAAATATAACCCGGAATTTCGCTGTACAAATTTATTAGTGATATTTGAAAATGGAAATGGAGTGCCTTGTTTTTTAACGTAGTTCACTTCATTAGAAATACATTTATTCCGTCGAATAGGAAGCTTCTTGGTCCCGTTACTGAAGAAAGAAGGCGAGAAGTGGCAACCTCTGTTGCGCAACGCGTTTTCAGGCAAACAAAGGTATGAAATCAAGTTAAATTTTGAAGTCAAACAAAATCAAAAAGATCAGATTTTTATTAATTTTATTTTAAAATATTTAAAAATAAAAGTGCATTGGACGTTCCTACTTTTAACCCTTTGAGTAGTAGGGTAATTTTAAAATGACTCAGAACCGCGCAGCATGTATAAAGCTAGTATATCAATAAATAAACACTCTTGAGAACACATTTCTTCGCGTAAACATAAACAATACACTTGTAATCGATTAATTGGAGTTATCATTAATAGTTTATTAATTTGGGCTATCGATCTATACAATCATACGATGTACGCAAAACACTCTCTCCGTCTTTGTCTTCCATTCACAATCTCCGAGCTTAACGTGCAAGAATGCTCTTTCTGAATTACTGGAATTGGATCGCAAATACGCGACTGTACTCATCAAGAGGTTGGTTTTATCGACAATAGAGAATCGCAACGAATATCTAAAATAACCCACCATTTTTGACGTAATCAAAAATGTTGAGTAGTTTTTCAATAAACTTTATATTGTGGCAAATGTGTTGTCCAACTGTTTCTGTAATGTTTCTGATTCTATTACTTCTATTTTTTTATTATCTGAACTTCTTAATCAGAGTTGTTGAATGACTTATCGGTTTGTATTAAAAAGTTTGATCAATATCTCGGATGCCAATGTAGAGGGCTTTTTTTAATGAATATTTCATATATTCTTCTTTAAAGGGAAGAACGTTTCCCGTTTCTAAATATAATTTAATATGAAAAAAGGGCAAATATATTCGAATATTCGATTGGGGACTTATAAGTCACCCTGTAACAATTGCTGCATGAATCAAAATATTCTGCCATTAACATTTTGATATTTTTAAAGCTGGCCATATATTTTGTTGTTAAGGCTTCGCTTTAAACGGGAAGTTCGTCTAGGTGCTCCGAGTGACGCCTGAGTGCCGTCCCCGTAGCCGAATAAGACGACGGTCGGGGATTGTCGCAGCGGTGAAAGCAACGACAGGGGTACTTAAAAATTTCCCACAAATACGCAAGAACTTTTGGACTGACCTAATATTTACTGTTGTTAAATTAAAGCATGCATTAACGCCTTCACCGATTCAAATAACTGTAAATACGTAAATTGATCGTCTTATTCCATTTTATCATCTCAGATTAGCGAATCGCTGAATTTTTACAACGCTCAATTCTCGAAGCGATGTTATCCAATGTCGGTAATGCATTGATTGCTAGGTATCGCTCCATCATACTCCTCAAGTGCCAATTCGGAAGTAAATCATCGTCCAAAACAGCATATTGATGAGAATTGGTGCAAGACACGCGATATGAAGCCATTACAGGTTGCCGTGATAGTCAATATTCAGGAAATAGAGAAGCACGATCTATCAATTCCACTGGGTAATCTTTCTGAGACCTTTATTGTTCTATTCGGGGGGAGGTCAACGGTAGACTTTTAACTAAATTGCCTTGTTGTCAGAAAATTATGACCCTCCCCGTGCTTCCCTGAAGCATGTAAATTGTTCAGGGATTCTACTTAATTAAACGCATTATATCGATGGAGTCAATATGGGTAATGAAATTGATGGACTTATCGACGATGTGCGTCATTCCCTTAATTAATTAGGGACCGCCGTTTGATCGCTGTGTATAACGAAATCTAAAATATGCAGCGGAATACGTACAATTATTCTGCGTGCGAAATATAAGAACATGATCGTATTGGCGAAAATTACTTCAAGTATGAATGACACAATATACTTTTTTACGTGATGAAATCATGAGTGAAGGGAACGTTAATAATCGCTTCCTACAAATTTAATAGCTTAGTTATACAATGCAATGTTACAATTTTGGATCAATATTAATCCATAGTTTTTTATTGCTTAGCTTTCGGTATGTAGTCTGATGAAATAAAAAATTGTGTTTTGAAAGTGCAGATATCAATCGTTCGTTTAAAGTGGCGATTTTCAAATAAGTTAGATAACAATGGATAATGGACAACAAAAATCGATGAAATAAAACAATTCGATTAGACCACTCCTTTGTCTTTATTTGCAGCTCCAAATCTTTAAATCCTGCTTATCCTACTTGAGGATACATCATCAAGTGTTGATGCCAGAAACATCAAAACCCAAGGATCGACCATAATAACGTCCATGCATAATCCATGGAATTGTACAAATTTTCCGGAATATTTTGATAAAATAAATTGCCAAAAGCAATGTGACCACTGTGCCATGCTCCAAACGAAACTAACGTCTCTCGATTTGTTCTAATATGAAATCTAGTCGTAGCAATTAAAGATTTTACACGTACCCATCCGTCTGCACCTATTCGTGTGATCCCGGGTCACGTTTCGTTTTACAGATTGAATTTACTAATCCATTCGTCGGTTTTGTACATTACCGGCCGAGACGTGATTCTGTCAAGTAATATCTGCCGACACAGTTTATATCACTTAAACGCATTACTTTCTCACAATGGTCGCCATATCGATCACAAAATCGTCTTTGAGACCAATCCCGACTTACAAACTGGCTCTGGATGCTTAAAACTACAGCATATCCACGTTTCCATTCACCCGATTCAATTTATCATCAGATAGATCATCGAAAAAAACGATATTTCATATAGAATTGCATCGGAAATCACTGAAAATTTTGGATCAAAAGGCTTTGTAACATCGAAAAAATCATTTTACATCGATGAATCTTCTAAGATTAACTCGATTTAACAATATTTATCGTACTTGGGATGATCCAAACAGCTCAATTCCACGAAAGCCTTATTTTAAAATACGTTTCATTGAAAAAGAAAATAATTAGTGGGAAAAATGAGCGATCATAAGAATCAGCATTGATAAAGATAATTCGGATGTTAGATGATAAAGACATTGAATTGATTTTAAATGAATTTATTTGGACGTCTGCTTGTGATTAGGCTTATTTTTGTAATCCATTGTTTGATATTAAGCACTGAAACATTTAATATAAACAACCCTAAGATAAAATCTGCCAATAAAATGACTTTTAGAGAGCTTCGTCGAATACAATATATCATCATCGAATCATCCTATCAGATGTAAGTCACTCTTATATCAAAATAATGTCTATTAATTCATTATTTCTGCATTTAAATTACGGAATTGTAATGTAAAATTAAAAAAAATATTGAAAAAACACAATCGATCCCCAAAGAGTTTTTAGTTGCGTCTTGGGGTTCGACCGGTCGTCTTGGCCGCAGAACGATTTGATCAATCTTGTAACTGCGGTCTTTATCTTGGCATATAAATATAGACTTGGATTAAAAAGTTGTATTTTCTTCACCCTGAATCTATAGAAACGTAAGTTCTGAACTATATACAACAAAATTTATAACCATACAAAAAATTGCTAATAAATCGTGTTCAACTGCAAATCTGCAAGACAAGCTATTTTTTCCAGTGTCTATAAAAACATTAATAACATTATCAATAACTAAACACCACAAGAAATTTATTAGCCTGGCGCTGTATATAAATCTAAGAAATAATTTCAATTCCAACGCCTTATGTATAAATATTATTTATAGATCGTTGAAATATAAAGTGATTATAGTTGAATAGATTCAATTGCAGTTGCCTCTCACTATATACATCTGAATATAAGTTAGCCCTCAAGCTGTGAGGCATTTAATAGCAATCGATAATAATATTCGACCACTATATTTTTCAATTGTTGAGCCAATCAATTTGATACGTTATTACTAAATAAGAGCTATAAATATAATGCAAAATTGTATGCGATTATCTGTACGATTTAATTCAATACATGGGGGTCTCCAAAGTATACATTATCAATTTGAAACACCATAGCTTTGTCGAAATTAATACAAAAGCAATATAAGAAAATATTAATTTTCATGGATTGTCTTTCGCATTTAAAATATTCAGCAGTCACTTTGACCCAAGCTATGACCTAATCGAGTCCTTTTTAAATCATGAAAATTCACTGATATCAATGATTTTGCGGTTGCAATTGAATTATTTGTTTGAATTGATACCGACAAGCGAATCTGCAAATCGTCCGTCAATTGCTTTATACATGTCGAATACTCTTTAATATTTAATCAGATGATGGTGAATTGCTTCCCCAATTTGAGAAGCTCAGTGGAGCCCGGGGGTGGAGTGTGGGCGGGGGCGGGAGCCGCAGATGTCGGTGGCGGAGCGCCCGTAAAGCAATTTCGTAATTTGAATGAAAGGGCGGCCGCTCCTGTGGCCGCGACCGCCGCCTGTAATAAGCCGCGCCGCCGCGATTCAATTAATCGCCGATCGGCGCGCGCCCCGGGCCCTCCAGGGCCGCACTCATCGAACTCCATTTCGATATTCAAATATACAAAAATCAGAGGACATTGTGCATCCTCCTGGCAAGGATGGAAAGCACCAAATAAAGAGCAGATAGATCTGATTCCAAGTTAAAGTTAAGTGACACAAAGATAAGTCTTAAAGTTACCCTGTCCTCTTGAACAATCCAAACCTTGGTATTTTACGACGTTCAAATTCAAAATATCTTCGAATCTTTTTTTTTCCATATCCAGTCATATCGCAAACGTTTTAGAATCATTAGTTTCAAATGGAGCACTTACCATAGCTAAAAAATTCAAATATTATTAACACCATCGATGTGACTGATAAAATTCCTTTCTGCTGAGACACGAACTAAAACTCGCAATATTCCTGGTTTCCCAACAAATTATTTATTTCCGTCGCTTCAGATGAATACTTACATACTATAATACTTTGATGTGATTCGCAATTATATTACGCAAGAATACAAAAATTCTGAACCCCGTATCTATTATATTTCATATCGATATTCCCATTATTAGAGTCGAGGTGTAGTAAATACATCATCGGTAGGGAAAGGTTAATATAACAATTTGAAAAACATATATTTACTGTATATATGTATACATAGATCGTATTTTTTCCCTTTCAAACTAAAGTCTTTTATCCGCTAATAAACCGCCAATCTTTTTTTAAATATGGTATCCCAATTTGAATGCAATATATACTCAAAGTATTACTAAATCCACCTCAGCTGATAATTGAACTTTTCCTAAAAGATCTTGTAATCTATATCTTGATCTTTCCTAAAAGAATTACAGCAGGTCCGCGGTAATCCGACCCCAGTCTAATCCGGCCCTCTATAGTCCGACATCTCAATACAAGTAAAGGTTTGTAGCTAGTAACGGAGCTACGTTTGATGGCGGTAACAGGTTTTATTTTTTATAACTGCTATCTCCATTTTGTTTGTGCCGGTAATTGTATAATATGAATCCTTGTTTTGTCTGTGTATATCTCAACGTTTTTATATATTTTTGAATTACAATTACTCCTTTCCAAAAAAAATCCGAACTACAAGGGGTCGAGGGCAGTACTCTACAGTCCGACAAACTGAACAATCTGACGCCTCCTTGCAAAACGTTTGTCGGATTACAGCGGATCTATTTTGCTCCATTCCAAAAAAATCCGGACTACAAGGTCAGAGGCAGTACTCTATAGTCCGACAAATTGGACAATCCAACACCTATAACTTAGAATCATTCACAACGTTTTACATTCACAACAAGCTTAATCTTATAAGGTCCACTCAATATGAATGTAAATTTATAAATAGAACTTAACAACTTGAAGTAATAAGTCAAGATTTTTCAAGATGCAGGAAAATAATGGTTTAGCATTGTTGCAATTTTTTTTTTTAATTCAATTCTCGCAACTTTCGAATCCGCTACAATATTAAAAATAAAACAATAAATTTCAATAAGCACAAGATATATAATTTAAAAATTGCAATTGCAATTGCAAATAGTTGAATGTATTTAAGAGGAAGCCAAATATTTTACATATTTAAAAGATAAACTGTAAAGCTGACGCGATTTGTTGTCCCAGATTTTTAAAGTTGCAAAATAATAGAAGTGTTAATTTAGTATTTTAAAAAAATCCAGGGACAAATATATAATAAAATTAGGATTAGAGCGCTAAGATGCGATATATCGCTTATTTTGAAACTGACGAGAACTGCAAACAATTGATGATTGAAGCTATTGGCTCATTGATGATTTCAAAATCAATATATAAGAGATCAAGATCAAATAATAGGAGGATAGCAAACAGACTTCCATTTATCAACATACACCGTAGCAACCAAAGGGTTAAATAGATATTTTTAAAGTATAAAATTTCAAAGTTATATTTGAATCAATTTGATCCCGATTATAATCCACGGTCCAGGAACTAATCCAGCTTTTCGGACGAAGAACGTCCAGTTCGGTCCTTATTTTTCAACGATGGATGCCTCGCCAAATCAATGTATTAATAATAAGACGGAGTAAAAACGATTGCGTGATTTTCGCCATTTTTATAACAAAATGGATTCAATAAAGCCCACATCCACAATAACACGTTGCGGATTTTAAAATGCTACTTTAACAACAACAAAGGGTCTCAAAAACAGCTTTTTTGCGGACAACGTGTATTTTACATCGCACAACGTCCTAATCCCTATCATAATAACCCATCAACCAATCGATTAGTTTATATTAACCCGTCAGTCTCTGTTTCGTCATATTACATTTTTGACGTGCGCGTCTTTAATAATAACTATAATCCTCAACATTTGCCGTTGATGTATTAAATATTTTCCATATAAAAAAAAACACTCAATTACGCACATACATGATGTATACATGATCCGCCAGGCCAAGTGTTACTGGATTAATTCCATCGTAGCTGGCAAGCCATTTTATATAAGGCTCGCAATTCCCAAGCGACCTTATTCGAGTATTCAAACTTGGATAAAATGTTAATTAAATATTAAATAAAACTACTTAAAATTGACAAAAACGTCCACGGAAACGATTCAGATATTGTAAATTGAACGAAATCCAAATCAGAGCACAAGATGTTATCACTGATAAGTTTTTAAAAATGTTACATAATGAAAGAGCAAATATATTTAATTAAAAAGGCGATCAATAAAAACATAAGAACCACGGTAATCCGGCTCCAGTATAGTCCGGCGCCTCCTGTAGTCCGACATCTCAATACAAGTTTAGTACATATGTACGGCAAAAATCCAAAAGTGTGATTCAGGACCGCCTAAATCGCAATTAACGAAGTTATGAAGCGCCCCCCCCCCCCCCCCGTAAATCCTTAAATACGAAAAAAAGTTCTAAAAGTACCCTACTACTAAAGGCCCCGGATATGCATTAATTTTTAGCTTTTCTAAAAGAGGACGAAGTAGCCACAAAGTCTGTGTGTCCATCCGGTCCGCTTTTCAGACCGCTGACATTACGAATAAACGCTTCGTGTTTTTGTCTTTACTGCCATACTCGAACATTTCTACAGAACGATTACAAACGAAATTGTCCGAAGAAGACTGATCGGATGGGTTTTTTAAATTTTATAATCAATAGAAAATATTGTTGTCGCACGTTATAACAAATATTGTTTTTGTCGATAACGTAAAAAAGAGGAATTAAACAACTCAGTGTATATTATAAAAACGGATAGAGTCAATCAGTGTTGATTCATGTCTAAGTAGAATGGTCAAGTAAAATTTAAAAAACCATGTGCAACTCTCGACTGGGTCGGTATTCTGCGTTTTGCGCCCCAAGCCCAGTTGTGCCCGCGGAGGTCGCCTACTTTGCCACTCCCTTGTTATGGCCCTGCAAAAAAGAAGCGCGATGACATTGAAAAGATCGTCTCCACCATAGATTGTGGGCCAGGCAAGAAGCAAACTTTCAAGAAAGCGAAGAAATTTGAGTTCTTGTAAATGCAATAAGAATCTTCTCCAATTGCCAATAGTAATCCACTATGGGAAGATGCTACTAATCAGAGCCGTAATAAGGAGGTGACAAATCAGGCGCCCGCCACGGGCGCAATTGGGCTTGGGGCACAAAACGCAGAATACCGACCCAGTCGAGAGTTGCACATAGTTTTTATTTTACTTAACCATTCTATTTTACATGAATCAACGGTGATTGGCTCTATTCATTTTTATAATATATACTAAGTTTTATAATTCCTTTTTTTTCATTATCGCTTAAATATAATAAAGTCAACAATATTTTCCTCCGATTGTAAAATTTAAACAATCCACACGATCAGTCTTCTTCCGACAACTTCGTTTTGTAATGAGAGTTCGTAATCGTTCTGTAGACACGGTCAGGTATGGCGCCCAATCGCGAGGCGCTTATTCGTCATGTAAGCGGTCCGAAAAGCGGACCGGTTAGACACATAAACCTTATGGCCACTCCGTTCTCTTGAAGTACTTTTTGCAGCATTTTCTATGATATGTACGATCAGGGAAGCTTCTTCAGAGGTTAACTTACAAAGGTGGCTCGTGCCAAATGAGATCTTTGAGATCATGATCTTTAGCTAGTTTTTTTTTAGGATCAATAAACAGCTCGGGTCTGTGGAGGGTCCCTATGTTCTTTTGTCTCAGATGTGAAATGATGGACCCATGTTTCATTCTGAATTGATGCAAAAACTCGGCATTATTGCTATGAACCATCGCCAAACAGTCGATTGAAACATCATTACATCGCTGTTTTTGTTACATAGTGAGCAAACGCGGCGCCCATCCTGCGCACAGCTTTCTCATGTTCAAATTTTCACTCAATATGAGATGTACACCATTTTTTGAAAGGTCTATTATATCCACTAGCTCGTTAAGGCTCTGCTACTAATAATTAATATAATCCAAATATTCATTTTTTGTTGCTCAAATTTGATCAAAAAACTTACAACCGATATGAATACATATGCAGCTATAATAACGATTACAAAACGTGAAATGAAATGGAACTATTTTTTAAAGATCGCAAAGGGTTAAAAACTCCATTATATTTAGCAGATTGATCGCCAGCCAAATAAAATATAAAAACATGATCCCCTTTCAAATCACATTTCAGATTCGTAAGTCGTGAGGGTTGTTTCATTAGAGTAAATTACAAGATGAGAAAAAAATCCCCAACAGATTACAATACGAATGGACCGTTTTGGATAAATATTCGTCAGTCGAGCAGAGATTACTGTACAATTTAGCGAAACTGAATCGATTATACAAGAAGTGCTGTGCAAGCGGGAGTTTTATCCACGATGTTAATGAGGGTAAACGCAAAGTTTGCGGACGCTTTAATTCTAAATTAAAAAGATCGTTTGGGTCTAAGAACGATCCTTGCTCCGCGATGGGGGCAATATTGTAATGTTTACGTTTCGACGAAGAAGATGTCTTCATCATGATGGTGTTTTCGTCTTAGCGGAATAGGTCCGACGAGACCAATGACGATAATTTAATTACTCAATTAAATGTAATTACTGCATAAACTCGGGCCACCGCCGTTTCAGACAAACAACCGCACTTTTTTAGCTTAATTTCAAGCTTCATAATAGACGATACATTAAACTTCAAACAAAGCTTTACCATACAGCGTGAATCAAAAGTATACTATTTGTTTTTAAAAAAATAAATAATATCCATGTCATTGGTTCGCGACGGGTTTTCTGTGAGGTCGCCAACTTATACAGTCGACTAAAAAATATATTCACCAAAACGCAATTTTTATTTTAATAAGAAAAAAAAACTAAGTATTCATGAGAATCTATCTAAAATTCGACTTTACTAACTTGCAAACATCAGAGACTTGATCGAACAGGACGTTTTCAGCAATGGCCCACAGCATCAGTGCAAGCATCATATGAAGTCGCATTGGAAATTGCTAAGCAAAAAAAAACCTAGACATGAAAGAGTAGATTTTGAATGAAATCAAGATTTCACCATTGTCTTCTTTTCAAGTTGATGAATCAACAGACGTAAGCTCGCGTGCTCAATTACTATTTTGTAGTTAACTTGAAACTACTAGAAAAAGTGAAGATATTATAAAGAAGATAAATACCGTCTTTGAGACTGGCATTAGAACAACTGCCAGTCTAAACTGGCGTTTAGAATAAAATCAAACACAGAAAAAAATATGAATTCGGCCCTCAGGGTTTTTGAAAAGGCATAAGAAGCTAGTGCATGTTGCAAAATTAATTGCACGTCAGAAAAAATCACACACTATGGATGAAACTTGTATCTTTTTTTCTTTTCTTTATGTATGAAATATTTCCCGAAAGTAAGTGTACTGTAAGCATAACGGGCTGTGGTTTTTTTGTTTTTTGAGGGTTGGCAATACTGGGCGGCAGAGGGAGGTTTCCTGACAAAGCGAGCTTCTCGGGAACATGGTGGTACATAAACTCATGTTGTAGTGTTCAGTTGCATGAAAGATGTCGGCGAGAAATCTCGCCAAATGCGAGCCACGTTCTGTGATCCCTTTGACTTGAATTGCAAGGTGGGGATTTTCTGACTTCTATTGCGATTGGAGATGAAATGTGGGTGGCTCATTACATGCCTGAATAAATAAAAACAACCGTCACAGTGGCATCACACCAATTTCTCATCTGCCAAAAAATTAAAAACCACAATTTCTGACAAAGAAATCATAGCCTCAGTGTTTTGCTATCAAAAAGGCATCATTTTGATCGAATTTCTGCTTCAGGGAGAGACCATCAATGCACAGCGATATTGTAAGATCATAAAAAAAACTCAAAATAAGCATTCAAAACAAAAGGAGGGGTATGCTGACGAGAGGAGGCCATGGCTTAGCCATCAAGGCGCTCTTGGATTTATTTGGTTGGGATATTTTGAACCATCCTCAGTATTGGTGTATCCGACTTTTGGTGCATTCAGATTATAGCCTTTTCCCCTTATTGAAAAAAAAAACATGGGTGAGATTAAATTTTCAACCGACAAACAGGCGCAGAAAGAGGTTTTGAAGTGAGGGAAGAAGCTGGCGGAAGAGTTCTTCGAGAAAGGCATAAAAAAGCTTGTGCCACGGCTCACCAGATGCATTGAACGGGATGGCGATTATGTTGAAAAATAGTTAACAAGTGTATCAAAAATATCTTGCATTTTTTTTTAAATTAAAAAACATAAAAATGTAGTACACTTACTTTCTGGATATGCCTCGTAGTATGGCGAAAGCCATTTTAAAATAAATAAATAAATCAATATCTATTATTTTAGCTTTTGATGTGCCGCAAAATTTAAGGAAGAACTTTGGTGTGCCGTAGGTGAAAAAAGGTTGCAGAGCACTGTTCTAGACGGTGTAAATAAAATAGGATTAAGGATAAGAAACTATCTGTTTAACACTTTTCATCTATATTTCATAAATATATTGATTATCAAACTGTTAAACACATGTACAATTTAAAAAAAATATGATTAGTGAAAAAAGCAAAATACAAAACTATTAGCGTTTACAAATAAATTAATTCGTAGATATTCCATATTAGAAACATCGGACAATCATTTAAGCATTTGAATTGTATATTTTTACAAAATCATGTTTTTAATAAGAATGACTATATATAAAAATTGTGAAAAAATTGTACATTCTATATGAAAGAATAGTATGATGAAATTTCATTAATGTTCCCCTTCCTTGGTTATACATTATTAACATCAGATTCTATTCGTTCAGATCAATTTAAGAATATCCCAGTGAGTTAGACGCTCGCAACATAAACAAATGATTGAATACAATAAATATACTAGCATAATTTAGTTAAGGACGAACATGATAAGAATGCTAAGGAATTCAATAGAAATAACAATAAAACTGGCCCGTATAAATCCATAACAACTTCATCCAATTAGAAAGTAATCTTTGACATTATTTTCAGTCCAGCAAAATAAAATTAAACTAAAATTCACAATCCAAAAAAATATAAAGATAATTTGTACATTCAAACAAACATAATAATTTGTATTAACCTTATTTCAAAAAAATTGTAAATAAATTCAACACATTTCTAATTATAATTAAATGAGATAATAAAAACATCCACACTCGGATTTTATACTAACATATTAACACTTTAACAGCTGCATTACAATAGATAACAGGACACGAAATATATGTTTATTTTTCATTATGTATCGAGACATCATGCAGTTGCTAAATTATTAATACGACCGATTAAAGTTGTACTACTGGCACATAAAACGAATAGTCATACATAAAAAATACCAATAAGTTAATCACATCATTTACAAGCACGTATATAAAAATATTATTTATAAATCAATAAAAATCGACTGGACTTTTTTTATATACATTTAACCCTTTACACTAGACTGGCACCAATATTGCAGCAAATAAAATATGAAACATTCCGTAGAAATCCCAATGCAAAAGGTTATTTTTAACACATTTAGTAAATTAGGTATTGAAATTACTCGGGAATGCAAAGAATTAAATAATATCGTTGATATAAAAACATGCAGCCATTACAACCGTTAACAGAATTAATACTATGGGACAAACTTATTTTTTCATAAAATTATAAACCGAAGGCAATATTCAATAATATGCATAAATAATACTTTAATTACGAAATTAATATTTATCACAACACTGTTTCATTTTCATTATTCAATTTTAAAAGGCATAATTGAATAAAAATAGCTGTCAATTCTAAAAAAATTCAAACTAGAGTCCTAATATGGCAATTTTTGAGATAAAAGTATTCTTTTAAACCATTTTTGGCTCGTATTTAAAGCATAAAATTATATTAATCTATAATTAATTTAAAGATGCATTTCGAATTCAGGCAAAAACCATGGCACTATTAAACTATAATATTTCACAAATTTCATACATCTAAAACAATAATAAACAACCATGTATCCGAGAATAAAATTTTATATCGTATCCTGCCGGAATATCATCTATTTAGATTGATACAGTATTATTAAGATGAGCATTTTTTTTTAAGCCAGGAAGCACTGAAACATGTTTTGATTATAAAATACACTCAATTTAAAAAAATAATAGATGAAAAACTTATAAAATGACAATAGTCTCATTAACATCCACTTTTAAAATACTCTCATAAAAATCAAGCAAATTAAATTAAATAAAATCAATCACGTGTAATTTTACTTATTTTATAATAACGTGTGACAAAATTTGATCATTTTTTCTACAGTGATTCGCAATATTTTAAAACGATTACATAAATCTCATGTCCGCAACATAAAATAAGGACTCGTATATAATATTGTTGGTATTTAAAGACATTTTTTAAACAAATCTAACGATAAAAGCTGATGATAATTTTCTCAATTGATTACATGTTTACCTTTTAAATACACGATTTTGTTAGAATTTTATAAAAATATGTGAACTCCAATAATTGACAGAGTTAAATTGACGCTCTAAAATTCCCTTGCAAAATTTATACATAATTTTTGAGATCATATCACGGTAACATATCATTTCATGATAGGCGTGCGCATTCATTTGATGATGACGTGATTGCAATTGACGTTTTAATATATAACGGATTGAATCCGCCTGTGAATGCTTTATATACATTAGAGCTTTTATATATTTTATAAGCAGACACTTCTTTATTTCATATGAACATGTTTGAAATGTTTTAAAAAATTTCGAATATTATTTTATTCATGCTTTAAACATATGGATATTATGCCTATTTATATATCTATATAAATTTATAAATTTCATTATACAGATAAATATCATATTTAGTTATAAAAAATTATCGTTACATCTGAATGAAGACAATTAACACACTTTATGCAGGATGGATAGTAATTGATTCGTAATACAAAACACGGCTATTGATTGTTTCTTCATAATAAGACCCCCATGGTTCCTCAATAAGAATAATAATCAATAATACATATTGCCAATTTAACCCGCTACAATGTTAATGTCGTGCATATTAACGTCTGGCTAAAGTGTGTTAGCTTTGAATTATTGAGAGTAATTCAATTAAGGAATGTTTTTGTGGAAAAAAATATCTTTTATAATTTATCTTGACTAGTAATATTATTTTGATTTAGCTCAAGTCAATCGAGTCAACGATTACAGCATTAAAACTAATATTGAAAAAATAAACATTGTTTTCTGATAAAAATCTCCCAAAATCTACAAGATGTGTCCCAAAAGTCATGAAATATATTTTTTTGCCACACCCCTACCGGTCAAAGCGCATTAAAACCGGTTGGGTGAAGCGCGAGAGACACTTAACTTACAGCGCACCAAAGTTCAGTCAGCATCAGTAGAATCGGGATAGCATCAGGATTTTTTCAGCAGAAGAAGACCGAGGTTCACACAGTTTGTTATCAACGATCACGAGGTTGAATACAGCAAAATGCTGAGATACCTCGGAATTCTCAAGGACAACAAGCTGACCCAGTAAACACATTGAAGCAGCAGAAGGCGCAGAAGGTAGCCAGCGAGCTCAGACGCCTCACGCCCAACATCGTAGAGCCAAAGCCGTGCAGAAGAATAACCATAAAAGAGGTTATACACTCAATCCCTCTATACAGAGCCCCGATATGGCATGAGTCGGTCAAACATGAGAGCTACAGAAAGCTGGTAAGAATCCAATACAGAACAGTATTTAAAGAAGCGGTGCTCCCCGCTGGACCTCTAAGCAAAGAAGAGGGCCTTAGACTTCGAAGATCCCAAAAACAACAACGAGCATGACTAAAAACTGAAGGAAGCCGTGCAGCAGAGATGGGATCAGTCCAGCAAGGGAAGATGGACTTATCCCGGTCGTAAGCTGGTGGAAGAGAGAGACGCAGAGTAGCTCTCCCACATTAGAATAGGGCCAGCTACTTAAGGCCAGACTACCTGCCCTCCTGAAACAATATAATAAACAATACCAAGGAGACAGAGAAGGACAAGGGAGGAATTTAGTCAGTAAGAATCTGACATTACAATGGGATCAAACCCAGGGCGTCTTATGGAAGTTTCGAGACTATGTCACAAAGGACAGGATGAGCAAATCCAAAATTAAAACAATGTTGATGTTGATGTGTGCTTCCGTGAGTTTCTGGCGAAATACAATGTGGCAACGCTACCACAGCCACCCTACAGTCCCAATCTAGTTCCAGCCGATTTCTTGAGGATCAATATCGCACTCAAAGGTTGCCGTTTTGACAGCATTGACGATATCCGAGTAGCTAGATAACAGCTCTGAAGAATATTCCCATCGAAGCCTTTAAGAGGGCGTACCGGCCATCGGAATCTGTGGAAAAAAATGTGTGGATGCTCGTGGAAAGTACTTTGAAGAATATTAACAATTTGTACCAGTAATATCAAAAAATATATTTCAAGACTTTTGGGACACATCCCGTATGTACGTGCATGTAAATTAAAATTATTTTAAAAGCATGATTAACTTTCCAAATAAATATTGTAATTCATATAAATAAATAAAAAGTACAAAAGAAATAAATTTACCTATTATAAAAAACTACAAAAATAGTACAATAGAAAGTTATATATCAGTCAATTTGTAGTTAAATAACAATTTTCAACATAAAAAATCGGTTACTCAAAGAGTTTTTCTTTATCATCTTCCCGAACATGTAAACCAATTTAGATTGAATAAAAACATGACATAAATGCGATGTACATCTTTACATGTTTGACCAGATAATTATAAATATGGACCTAATCAAAAAAATATTAAGACGTTTATTTCTCTAACACTAAAGTTAATTCAAAACTATATAAAAACTATTTAAAATAATTATATGCAAGTATATTTTTAATTTATAGCAAAAAACATATTGAAATTGTAATGAAGAGGAAAATTCACAACCGACAAATTTCTAATCTTCTTTTGGTGCTAGTTTTAAGGGAATAGATACGGAATTAAGAATGCGAATTGTGAGCTGATTAACTTGGTTGATTGCTTAAAAAATAAACTAAATAACAGCTACAGTATAAAAAATTGGTCTCGCAGACAGACGAGGGAAGATGCAGATTTCAAAGCAGTTCTCGAAACATATGTTAAATGGTTACATTTTGGAAGTCATTATAGAAAGATGTCCCCTAACATTCACCCCATTACGTAGTAGAAACCATTCACCAATCATATGGATAAAAAATGAATAACATTAATATATTGCCTCGCTATGAATCATCCATATCAAATATTGTTAGCTTAAAAAATAATAAACAAATTAAAAATGGATATTATAAGTGCACTGCATCGATTGCAAAAATTTAGATAAAAATATATAATAATACATGACTATCCCTTTACATTCTCCATATATTTGAGTGCATATTCAACTTTGAATTGATTTCAACAATTGTAACACTCAATGAAGTAAAATGTATCAGGTATTTTCAATGAGTATATTTAAATGGTATATTCTCAACCTGAATATAAAAATATTTGTGATATTCTTAAAACTCTAAAGTCTGTAAATCTTGAATTGGCAATATTCTAAATACAATGCAATTGTATTTATAATTCAATCAACTAAAAAAACATATATATGTATATAGTCTAATTGACGATAAAAAGAAAATTGACTATTAAATATTAAAACAGCATTTATAACTCAATAGATATCCGTTAGAGTTTCTAATTTATCTATAGTACTCATCAAATTTGAACAATTAACAACTCTGATGCCTCTTTTCTTCATATCTTCCAGATTTAATTCCAGCGGTTTACAATCTTTTCCGAGAGTTTTCCTAAAAATAGAAGAATTCAATTATAATTCGATCATTAAAAAAATGTGTTTACATGCAAAAAATGCAAGGATTATTAAAAGTGAATTACACTTACCAAATACAAATACAAGCTTTTATTAAAGGCACATAGAGACTTAATAGATCAGTATCACTAACTGCATCGAATCTACGCAACGCAAGGTTTGCCCAACGTTCAGACGGACCCGCCAATGCTGCCGTTTCTGGTAACGGATCAACGATACTACCCGATCCGCATGCTACAAGGCGGCAAAGAGCGATTAAAACCACTCGCGAACGATCCGTATAAATCTGAAATAATTATTAAATATTATACGCACGAAATAAAATAATATTGATTATTAGGTCATAAAATATTTTACATTTCTATCGCGACTTATTTTACGGGCATTAACGACTGCATTATGCTTGTATCAGAACGTGTTCATAATAATTACATAAATTAGACACGTTGATCGTAATAATTCTGTTAGCGTGTAATAAAATAAAATTAACCTTATTTAACAATGTAAATATGTTTTCTAGTAAGGATAAAGCTTGGTCAAATTTATTTTCAGACATTAGTTTCTTTGCCTCTTGAAGCTCTAAATTTTGAAAAAATCCAACAGTACACGGCGCTTCTCTCAGTCTTGTTTCTTTGGCAACGTATTCTAAAAACGAACCAAATCCTGTAGATCTATTTGAAATAAGCTCTGGATCGAAGTTTCCTATCATAACCTGAAAAGCAATCGTTTTTGTTTAGTTTCATCATTTAATGGTATGCAATAATTGTGAAATAATCGTATTATTTACTAACTTTTTTAGGAAAATTTACTGTAGACATAAGGGAGGGAGAATACTTTTTGAGATCATTAAACAAATCGAAGAAATGTGTATATCTTCTTTCCAAATATGACGGATTTGTGTCCGCTTCAACGACATCATGAATTATACATATTCTGTATAAAACGTGTTTTTTTTCGGCATCGGGGCTAGCTATTGTTTTAGAAGATATTACTTCAATTTTCAACATAATAAATTATCGCCTGTCGACTTCTGTACAAAGTATTTTACTAGAACAATAATAAAAATAATAAATTATTTCAAACAGATAGTATAAAAATTCTAAAAACGAATAATGTAATAAAGGTTAGCATGTTATAGATATTAAAAAATAAACATCTACTAAATAAATACATATACGAGACTCATCCACAAAGCAAATTTCCCTAGGACTGTTTGCTGAAATCAAACACAATGCGAATGACATCTCAGCTGTAAGATAGACGATTGAACACCTCCCAGCTGAACTCCTGCAAGAGATTTACTATCCATCACGGCATGTGTGGCCTAGCTTAAGCCTGCAGGAAGACAGTACCAGCACTAAGCATCCTGCACCGCTTGTTTAGAATGACCTGACGCAATATCTGCCGTGATTTACAGTAAAACTCAACATTCACCATCGCTGCATTACGTCAATACTCACATTGCTTCCCACAATATAAGTTTTACTAGCTGTGTGACTAATGGGAAACTAGCTTTGAGAACATGCCTCGTATAATACAATATGTCAAACAATCCAATAGCCCATTTATGACCAGCTCTTATCAAATAATACTAGGGAAAAATATCTATTAAATGAAACTTTAGAAAATACTTAGACTTTTATATAAATCAAAAACTATTATAATGATGACTTATTACCACTAATCGACCTTTATTAAAATAATGCCAACGATACAATTAAGCATATCTAGACTATACACATTTACGTGATAAAATTAATCTTTGATTGTGGTATGATATCTGATTTAAAAACAAAGCATTTATTTATAAAAAATTGATTCGAGTGTGTATCATATTATTTAGCACAAATGGGGAAAGGCCTATAAAAACCTCTATATCCTTAAAATATACTATAAAATAAATATACATATGCTCAATCACTCGTTAAATATAACATCACACGTTATTATCAACACTATAGAGGAGAAATAACATCTCTTTGGATCTGGTGGCTATCTCCCATCATGGAGCAACTTCTCGGGGGAAAACAATGCAATTTTATACTATAAATATAAAGCAATATATAATTACTAAAATAGTAATCCAGCATTATATATTTTTGTCAAAAAATTAACGTTTTATTATACACATCGAAACGACGTATAATTTGTATATATGGAGTTCTAAATAAGATTTGTAGTCTTTGATTGAGGGATAAATCACTATTGGTGAGAACAACGATTAAAATTTATAAAACGCTAATAAGAACGGCAGTAGTTTATGAGGGATGGTATAAATAAAGCCCCACGTCAATATTTTGAAACATTATTCAAAATTATGGAAGTAACAACAGCATATGCAGCAAAATAGCTGAAAAACAATTGAAGAAATATTCCATAAGGCGCAATTATCATAATAACATTGGATTTTTATGTATAAAAATCTATTACCTACGTTCACTATATTACAGCTAATATAAAACCGTTGCACATTTAAAACATTAATGGTATCAATAATATGCAAAAGTTGTCTGGAACACAATACCAAAATCATTTTATTTGTTATTTATTCTAATGAAAACTTACAATTTGTTTTTTTATTGAATACAGTGTATTTGAGTTATGTTCATGTATCATTAAATTTTAATAATTGATATTTCTTCACATTCAAACGCGCTATAAACAACTGACGAACAATATTATTGCTATTGTTTACACCAATAATTCAATATGATTTTTATATGCATATAGTATTAAAATGTTACAGTCATGAGCAACAAAGTTAATATTTGATAAAATATATTCATAACAATGAAATAGAAATTCAAGAATGTTCTTACACTATGACGTTGATCTTTCAAAACTTCGACGTCCAATGACTCGAACTAGCAAATCTAATCGCGTAACTAATCAAAGCTTTATTATTATACATGCGCTCGAGGCGTCATTGTTAAACTTTAAATTTATGTGACAGTAGTCATGGGTTTACAATTTTTTTAATATATTAATAGGCTATGAGTTGCTAAATTTTCAGCCAGATTCTCTTGCGCCTTAATGCATTTATTTTAGTTGTCTTTACACCACATGTTTTTAATATAAATGCATGAAAAATATCCATCTGGAACTAAATTAATAAAATAATATCTATTTCTGATTACTTAAATATAAATTAGCAAACTTTTCGTAAGATATATTAATTTTTATTCAAATCATCAAATTTCAATTTTTCATGTTTTACCCTTGATAAAATAATTTAAAAATTACAATTTATTTTTTATTCAGTTATATAATCATTTTTTTAATTTCTCATTGAAAATTTAAATATTTTAGGTCAATTTCATAATAATGTGATGCTAATGAACTACGAACTGTCTTGATTGAATTTAAACGATTATGAAACTCAATTTATTGCTCTACGATAAACACGTAATAAATTTTAATGATGCAATTTGACCCAATTATATATTAAAATTGAACTATAGAGTAAATTCCAATTGTATGCACCGGAAACTATCTCATGTTATATATGTGGTTTAAAAATCAATAAACCGAAATGCTAAACAAAATCATAGGCTTATAAATTGATGAAGATGGTGGAGGATTTCATTTAAATTATATCAAGGATAACAATTACTTACTTTTATTAAAAATACCTGTCAGGGTATCCTGCACCTGACTATTTTGAAAATCAAAATATTAATATTAAACAAACTATAAATATATGCTTCTCGTGTGGTTTATAAGGATTTACGTTACAGTGGATTATAGTTATTCATTAAATAACTATAAAATATTATATCTTTCATAAATGATTACGTTAAAATATAGTTCAATTAAAACTGAAGACATTAAATGTATGTACGTATTATGCAAAGTAAGGACAAATCTTTATTTAATTTTCATTGAGAATATTCAAATATTTGTTAATTCTTTAATAAAAAAACATGTTGTAAATGCACACCTGTGTCAATGAGATATTCTCTCTTGATTGAATCTAAGACAGTTATTTCGTTATGAAATACAGTATTATGAATAATTCAATATGTAAAAATTGATACTTTTTGATATAAACCTCTCAAAATTAGCATCCAGGAAGAATTATCCATCTATTTTAATGAACGGCATTAAGAATACAGATTTGAGTATATCTTGAGCGGAACAGGTAGTTTAATACCAGTGCCTAAACTATATTCTAATGCTGATTTTTTCTATAAATAAAAAAATCAAACTACTTTTTGATCATCGGTTGTGTCTCAGCGATCCCTTTGATAACACGTGTTGTATATTAACTCCCAGAGGTCCGCGCGAACATATGTGTGCATCTCGCGAGTGTAAGTTTATACAATGAAAAAGGCACTTGAGTGACGATTTGTTTCTTCAAATTTAACATAGATGTTGCTAGTGATATTATCTGTGTGTGAAGAGTATGAATTAAAAAAAATCCTTACGCCTTTGCGGCAGTTTTGCCCTTTTTATTGTATAAACTTGCGAGATGCACACATATGTTCGCGCGGATCTCTGGGAGTTAACATTACTTTATGCAAAAAAATATTTTTAAACCACGTTTCAAGACTGTGGATTTTGTGCCGAATAAACAATTTACGTGAAATTATATACGTTAACAGCATTGTCTTTCATTAACTTCTATATCGTTTTGAAATCATCGAACTGAGAGGGCTAACCTGAAATGGGAAACCACTTAGTCCTGAATTCGCTCGGTTAAGTTGTACGGTGACGGGTAGACACCCTCAGTTGGTGTAGGAGCGAATCCGAGATGCACTTAAGCGTCACCCCTGTCTTCACCCTACCCCGGCAACGCCCTAGCGAGGAAAGTGGGGCCTGGACTCCTTGTACTCCAGAAAACCCTTTCTAGTAGAGCCAAAAAGGTCGTCTAGAGTACTTTTCCACCATCTCCTAAGAAAACTACTCAGTCTTTACAAACCAGAATTTCAATTAATTTTTAGTCTGAGAATAAAAAATATTTGCTCATATTTCATGATTTATTATAAAAAAATAGTTGTAGTTCAATTTTTACTAGCATGTAATTGTAGTTATAAATTTAAAATGAGTGGTAAAAATATCACATAAATAAATCTTTGAATAAAATAGTGAAGTAGAACTGATAAAATTATAACATTTAATTACATTCAATAAAGCTGAAATTGATAATACTCTTAATTAAATAGGATCCATTTTTTAAGTTTTCTTTATAAAATTACAAACTATCAGTGCAAAAGCGTAAATATCACAAAATTCATAAATTATTAGTAGCGTCTCCTTCTTCGTTTTCTGTCCGGATTTTCAATACCGTTTGAAGGTTCGATTATATTTCTCACATCAGGTTCGACCATTATAGATTCGGAGTATCGCCTGACTTCGATTCTAGGATACTTTTCTGTGTGTTGTCTTAGTATATGCGCTTTGAGATTATCAATTCTTCGAGCTTTAAACGGACAATGAGGACACATATTATCTACATCTCCTTTGCTATGGATGAGCGAGTGCCTCTTCAGGCTTTTGCTTTGTGTAAATTTATGACCGCACAATTCGCAAACGAAAGGTTTCTCGTTACTGTGGGTAGCTAAATGTTGCTTCATATTTTCTTTCCTAGTGGATGTGTGCGCGCATCCTGGAAAAGAGCATTTGAATAGATCGCCACTGTGACCGAGTTTATGAGCTCTAAGGATTCTCGCATGTGTAGTACTGAACCCGCATTCATCACACAAATGTTTCTTTTCATTTGAATGGGTGACCATATGACAATTCAAACCGTGTTTTCTCTTGAATGCTTTTTGACAATGGGGACAAACAAACGGCTTTTCAAACAAATGTCTAGGAAGGTGTTGTCCTAATAAGGATCTAGTCTGAAATCTTAGATCACAGTATGTGCAAAAAAATGGTTTGGGATGCTCGTGCAAACTAAAATGTTCCTTTAAGTCGCTTGCATTATCTAATTCAGTCCAACACAAAGAACACACATTGCCACCATGTCCAGTCTGGCGGAGATGAGTCAGAAGATCAACCAGATTTATAACATTTGAAATTAAGCCTATACAGTTTTGAGTTTTACAGTAGGCAGTTTTAAATAACCTTTCATACTTGATTTGAGATTTCGTAAGTGAACTGTCGATTTCTCTTCTTTATCACTATCTTCAAAATCCATTCCAATACAAGTCTCTTCATTTTGCTTCAAAATTAATTTCACATAATTCCGAATAAACTTATAATTATCTTCAGAAGAATCAGGCGGTTCTGATTTAATTGTAGGTCACTTTCTCCTAAAAATTTTTCGATTTCATACCATCTATTGTATTATTGATGATTCTTAATAAATTTGTTGATAGATTCAGTATTTGACAGTATGAGGTAATATGTGGGGCATGCTCTTCTTTTATAGAAGTTTTTCTATCGTATATAAAATCTATTAACTTCTCTAAGCCTTCAAAACAATTCGATGTCGCTTTTCCGCTCAATTTAATCTTGACTGATGATTGAATCGTATTCTTCTTTGGGTAATCCGATTTTGTTGTGTTTTGGAGAACTGTAGTATTCGGCGAGCAAAGTACTCAGCGGCACAATACTGCAGAATGAGCCCATATATATCGTTTACCCACATACAGTCGAATATCACAAAACAAACCTGATCTTCGTTGATCCTGAAGATTGTCTAATATTAAATCTTTCACTGTCATTACGGTTTCGTCTGTTCGGATACAATTGAGGAAGTCTTAAGCCATGAACAACGTATTGTCTTGAAATAAATAATAAAACGAACTCTGGATGATGTTAAATACAGTAAACATCGAAAGTTAATGCAGAGCGTCTATAGTTGACGTCTGTCAACAGACGCAGTGTTGCCACTATACATATTGATTCGTCACACGGAAAAT
The DNA here is from genome assembly GCA_008973525.1 of Stenopsyche tienmushanensis. Taxonomy (NCBI): domain Eukaryota; kingdom Metazoa; phylum Arthropoda; class Insecta; order Trichoptera; family Stenopsychidae; genus Stenopsyche; species Stenopsyche tienmushanensis. The sequence goes on along the minus strand of WACJ01000424.1, from coordinate 532 downwards.
ATAAAAATAATATTTAATTTATATAAATTCATATTGATATATTTTTATATTAAACACAGATGGTTCTTTAAATTATATTAAATACAGCAGTGCTTTAAATTTATAATATTTTTACAAAAATAAATTAAATTCTTTTAATTGTTGTAATATAAATAATCGAGATTTATTGTTAATATTCCTGATGAGAAGCGTATTCATTTTGAATGATAAATATTTCGATTATCAATATTTTTAATTTTTTAACACTGAAAAAATATTATTATTTTACATAGGGAGTGATCGTTTAATTTCATCTTAGAAGCAAATTCAAACCAAACATAACCTAAAAATGTTGACAGTTCAGATATAAAATTGTGAGAATATACATGAGACGAATTGTAACATAAATTAAAATATAACTAGAATTATGGATATTCAAGACAGAACGATATTCAACGATATCGTAATGAGCAGATTGCAAGTACAACGTCAAACTGGAAAACATTGCGATGTGCGATTGAGCGTAGGAAAACATTACACATGGACCCATTCT